>JADRCD010217872.1:21683-34262 GCA_019843815.1 Montemys delectorum | reverse complement strand
GTGAGCTGTAAGCGTGAGCTGTAAGTGTGAGCTGTAAGTGTAAGCTGTAAGTGTAAGCTTACAGTAATTTTTCACTAGGCCATGGTTAAGGCCATGGCTCCTGGCATCTCCTCCCTTTTTATTATTTTTAATTGAGGCCTTAAGGAACGGAGGTGATCACATAGTTATTTCATCCATGGACAAATGGACATTAACCAGTGGGGGTAGGGGGAGGATTGACCTGATTCCTCCCGTGGGTCGGATTACCATTACTTCCCACAGTCGTGGCTCTTGGTAACTTTTGGGGAGGGGAGGAAGAGCCTTGGAAAATCCTTAGGATAAGGTTAAAGAACAGATACCAACCTCCTTGCAAGCCAGGTTCGTCTCGCGGGGAATCCAGAGACAGCCTGGCCCATGCAGGACCTTCCCCTACCGTCCTTAGCCTTGCAGCCCACGATGGTGCTTATACTGGATTCATTTTTTTCCAGAACCAGTATTCACAGGACTGAATCCTATGCAGCTCCTAAAGGAGAATTATCGGCCTCAGGTTCGGCTAGCCCTCTATCAGCCAAATCAAGCCTATGATAATGAATTTGCAAGGGTCTTGATGTCATGGAGTCAATCTGCTGTTTTATAAAATCAGTAATTTTGTTAAAAATTGAAAGGCCCCAAAGTTACTAACAATAAAATGCTTATTAAAGGTCCAAGGAGGGGCATCAAAAGGGTGAACATGGAGGACTTCCACCAATTATCCGCAGCAGTTGAGAACTGTTTTTTCTGGAGTTCCAATTTAAGTTTGTGTAACTGTTGGACCCAAGTCTCCACTAGGCTAGACTCATTTACATAAAAACTGTCTTAGTCAGGGTTTCTATTCCTGCACAAACATCATGACCAAGAAGCAAGTTGGGGAGGAAAGGGTTTATTCAGCTTACTTCCATGTTGCTATTGATCACCAGAGGAAGTCAGGACTGGAACTCAAGGAGGTCAGGAAGCAGGAGCTGACACAGAGGCCATGGAGGGATATTCCTTAGTGGCTTGCTTCCCCTGGCTTGCTCAACCTGCTGTCTTATAGAACCCAAGACTTCCAGCCCAGAGACGGCACCACCCACAAGGGGCCCTACCCCCTTGAACACCAATTGAGAAAATGCCCCACAGATAGATCTCATGAAGGCACTTCCTCAACTGAAGCTCCTTTCTCTGTGATAACTCCAGCCTGTGTCAAGTTGATACACAAAACTAGCCAGTACAAAAACAACAGTCTTTTTTTTCAGAAATAAACAGGTGCCACCCTTCCCAGTGGTCAGCAATTCAAGTGCTGCTTATCCATTCCATTGGCACAGGAGAATCACCCACAGGAGGGTCCCTCTTTTTCCAACTACCTTCATTTTTCACCAATACTGCTTTCCTGTCACCACTGTCAGGGCACTCAGCAAGCTCACAGGTCAGCACGTCACACCAATCACTCTGGCAGCTAGCAAGCTCTTGTAGCATTCTGTGGAATAAACACAAACATGCCCTCTTCCCCATTTAAAACACCTGATCAGGATCATGCCATATGCAATAAGTAGATCCTTCCATCTCACCTAGACATGAGTATGCCTAGTTGTAGGATGCTGAAATAAAAAGTGTGATGTAAATAATGTGCACAGGGATATAATTCTCCCTTTTTTTTAAAGCCATTTTTTTCAGAGTGCCATGTACATGTTTAACAATTTCTTGTCCCTGCAAATTATATGGAGTCTCAATAATATGGGTAAATTAAGTATAAATCCTTGAGAATTAACACCATTATGTGGCACAATTAGAAACTGAGGACATTGAGAACAAGTCTTTACAATTTGAGATGCACATTCTTTTAAAAATACCAAATTATTATCTCAAGTCATTACTATTTTGATGATGTAAAGAATGATATTATATGGCCAATTGTTCTTGTGTAAGGCCTATAATCTGCCTGGGATACAAATCTGTTGTGACATTGCCTTAAGGGGTCTTGTCCAGCCAGTCTAGGATGAGTTCTTAAATGTTCAAAGACAGTCCTTTAAAGGAACAGTACTTTCTCTTAACTTGAGTTGCATATGTATAAACAATTTAAAAAGTTGAGAATTAGCAGTATCTTAACTCATGTTCCTCATGTCTTGAGGGATTCCTTGAGACCCCTTAAAAACAATTCCTGCTTACTTAATGCTTGTCTCATAGTCACTCTTCTTATCTTTCTCAGATCAATCTCACAGGCAGGTGACCTGTGGAGATCACTGTGCAGATCTTCACTCACCTCTTTAAGAAGCTGCACCCTCAGAGCTCTCAGGGATCCAGCCACCAACCAAGGACTATACGTGGTGGGACTGATTGTTCTGGCAACATGTGTATAGTAGAGGATTGCAAATTCGATCATCAATAGGAGGAGAGGACCTCGGCCTTGTGAAGGTTCTGTGTCCCAGTGTAGGGGAATGCCAGGGTCAATAAGTGGGAGAGGGTAGGGTGGCAGGCATGGGGAGGGGGGAGGCAACAGGGGTTTGTTCTTGTTGTTTTTGTTTGTTTGTTTTTTGGAGAGGAAACTGGGAAAGGAGAAATTTACATGTAAATAAAGAAAATATCTAATTAAAAAAAAATAAGCTGCGATTCTATGAGGGGTTAGTGGTGTTAGCATCAGGGCCTCCAAAGCCTGTGATGTTGCATGGGCAGGTCTCACAGACCTGTTGCCAGGGCAACAGCTACCATATTCCCAGAATCCATTGGGCTCACCTCCCACCTTTTCAGTGTGGCCACTACGTCAGAACCCATACATATATGGGGAACATTCCTCCATCTCTCTCTCTCTCTCCCTCCTCTCTTTCTGCTACTGCCCCCTCTCTCCCTCTCAATTAAACCTCTTACACTTGGAACTGTTTGGGCCTAGTGTGGTATGTTCTGACACGACCCGCCATTCTAACACATCAGAGGGGAGGATGTCCTTTTGGAGAGTGGTAGTCTCTCAGACCCCAGACCCACGTCAAGTTGGGTGTCATTTTACCCTGACTCATGGCACATTCAACAGGGTCCTAGGGTAGGGGAGAGGGAGACCAGAAGAGACAAGAGACGTGAAGAATGAGCGCAAGACAGTTGTCTCATGAAGCTTCCTCTGTCCTTTTCTAAAATGTAGTTTGCTGATCTACATTTTTCTCAGAAAAGTTGCGTTTGTAAAACCTAGGAGAAGCCTCACAGGGAACTTATAATTTTTTTGAGAGTAGGACTAATTAAAAAACAAACCAAGATATATACAATTAAAGTGAGTGTTAGTTAATGAGTTATCAGCAGCCATGAAATGATACTTTAGACACTGAACTGAGGGCTCTTTTAAGTAATGATGCTAATGAATGGAGTAGTCATCAGGGAAGGGCAAGTTATTATGAGCTCTGCTGGTGGGGAACATGTCTGGCAGAAAGTACAGTTTATACAGGTGGATATATTAGAGATGGACATGTAGGCTAGAGTAGCAGTGGCCAGAAGACTCAGAAGGGACAATGTGAGAACACAAGATGATCATGGTATGATCACATATTGATTCTTGCTTTTTGTCTACCTTTCTGACAACTATACATTGCCCAATATAACTATATATAACTATATATATAACTATATAACTATATATATATTTCCCCCCGGGAATCTTTTTTTTCATTCTCTGCCTTTAAAATTCTAAACAAGGATTACTGGTAAGATGAACTTGAAGTCTCTAGGTGACACTAGACCAGAAGCACCAATTCATGGATGATCTCTAATAGTGATTTATGTACCTCATGATTATGACATCACTCATGGTAAGAAAGTCACATATGAAAGTTGTACTCTGATCAGTATAAGAAGGCTTTACTTGGATCCTGCTTGGATACACTATTCTATGCCTCCTCAGTGAATGAAGTATACACAGTTTGAGGTACTACCACAATTTATTTTATCAAAAAAATTACCAAGTTATAATAGAATCATCCCAAGAAAACCAGTATGGCAATGATAAAAAACAGACACACATGTCAGTGGAATAGAATCAAGGATCTAGATAGAAATTCATGTAACATAGCCACCTGATTTTTGACAATGACATCAAAAACACACATCAGAGAGAATACCAGAAATGGTGCTAGATGTATTCACTTAAACTAGGTCTTTGTCTCTCATCCTTTACAAAACTCAAAACCAAGTGAATTCAGGAGCTGAGTATAATATCCCAAATTCTGAAACTGCTAAAGGAAAAATTCAGGAGCACATAGCAGTATTAAACTACAGTACTTTCTGAATGAGATTCTGGTCCAGAAATAAGACCAACAACTGATCAACAAGATCTCATAAACCTAAAATGCACGTGTTTGTCCTTTAGGGTCTGAATTACCTCACTCAATTTAATCTTTCTAGGTCCATTTCCATTTACTTGGGAATTTCATGATTTCTTTTTCTTTACATGCAGCCAAATATTATTCCATTATGCATATATACTACATTTTCATTATGCATTCATCAATTGAAGGATATTTAGTTTGTTTCCATTTCCTGTCTATTGTGAATAGGGAAGCTATGAATACTGCTTATGTTGGTAGGGTAGCAGGTCAAGTCCTTTGGGCACATGTCAAGCAGTGATAGAGCTGAGTCATGTGTTAAATTCCTAATTTCTCAAGGATTCTTTACACGAATTTCAAGTGTGACTGCACCAATTTGCAGTCCCACCAAGAGTGAGTGGCAGTTCCTCTTTCTCTACAGCCTCACTAGCATTTATGGTTTATTATTTATTCTTGTTGTTGTTGATCTTAACAATTCTGCCTCAGGTAATATCACAGAAGCAGGGGCAGAAAGACCATAAGTGGCAGAATATCAGGAAGTTTGCTGTGAAATAGTCTCTCTTAGAAATGCCTACATCAACAGAATAATAAAAATAGCAATATCAGTGGATATGTTAACTACAAAGGGGAAAATATCATGGGTCCCACTCCTAGCTAAAGAAAGATGGGTAATTGATGAGAACTGGGCAAAAAAAATTAGTCTTTCCCAGTGATTATCCCTGAAACTTTATACACAAACCACGAAAACAGACTCAATGTGTTTTACTTATATTCATTTGTGCAAACACACATGTATATAAAAATAATCAAAGAAAAAGGTTGTCAACTTGAGAGTGGGGGACATGGAAGGAATTCAAAAGAATGTGACTGGGAGGGGCTGGAAGGAGAAAATTATGTAATTCTATTTAAATTAAAAATGTATTTTAAAAGGCCTCCAAAATCAGGGAATGAAGATCAAACATTATTTGATCATCCAGCTCCTCCTGGTCAGAGTGGCTATATCATCAGGAATACAAATGAAAACACATGGAGAGGAGGATGGGGGGAGTGGAAAGGGGCATTTGTTCACTGTTGGTGTGAATATAAATTAGTGTAGTCTAGAAAGTTCCTCAGAATGACTAAAACTAGCATTGCACTCTGACCCAGCTACACTGCTCATTGACATCCTTGCATAGGTCTCTATCCTGCTATGGAGATGCTTGCTCAGTCACGTTCACGCTGTCGAAGCACTCTACTCACAGGATCGAGGAATGGAATCAGCCTTGATATTCATCAACTGATGAATGCATCAGGAAAATGGAAACATTATACTGAGTAAAGTAGCCTGGGCCCAGGATGACAAATGCCACACTCTCTCTCTCTCTCACTCACATGTTGATCGCGGCTTTGCATTTTTACAGTTAGGTATTTAACCTGGAATGTCTGTAAAGACCATGGAATTAGAAAGGAGCCATGGAAAATGCAGTGAGACTCCTGAAGGAAGGCAAATAGTAGAACATGTGGAAAATGCAAGCAGCTCGGGGGAGGACTGGGATTGGTGAGGATTAAATGGGGAAAGGATCATGGAAACATGGCAGAGGAGAGGAAGTAGGGAGGGGAGGAGAAAGTGAAGGGTGACAGGAGGTAGGGAGGGGAGGAGATAGGGAAGGGTGACACACACTAAAGATGCATGCAGAAACCATAGGGAAACTTACTATGATATAAGCTACACTTTAAAAGGTTTTCTTTTTAAAAAAGGTGTTTAAGTGGAGGAATAATGCATGCGTGTTAATGCCAGTCTCAGAGGGCACTAGTGATTAAATACATATCTCAGTTCTGGGCATGGGATGCCTCCCTATGTGTTCCTGCTGCAAAAGGCACATATGCTCTCAAATAGCACAACCAATTGCTCTCTAAATGGATTTGAAGCCTGCTCCCCAGAAGGGACTTCATTCTTGTTATTATCAGCTTGATCCAAAGCCTATGGCTGGGGAGGACATAAGCCCTAGCAGGAGCATACTTCTGTTGCTTTGCTAAACGGGTATGGTGTCATAATGCCATTTAAATATCCATGTTTAAATGGAGGAGATGGCTCAGTGGGTACAGGTGCTTGCTGCCAAGCCTGAACTCTTGAATTTGATCGCTGAGATCAACAAGCTAGAGAGAACTTACTCCTGCAAGTTGCATTCTGACTTTAATGTGAGTGCATGTATACCTACTCACAAATAAAATGTTAAGAGAATCTATATTTCCTTCAAATTTGATTAGAGACACTTTCTTGTGCAGTTAATGGTGGTCAATGCAGAGGCTTTCAGCTACTTTAAGGTTCTGAGAATACATGACTGTTGGACCCTCAGCCTTAGGCAGAACAAGGCTCAGGGAACATAGCTGAAGAGGGTCAGAAAGAACATAAGAACAGGGAGATGGGGAGGAGGGGAAAGACACACTATCTTTGGGTATGATATGGCTGTTAGAATTATGAAGTCACAAAAACAGGGGCTCTCTGCATCGGTCCTGCTCAAAGCTCTGTCTATCAACATTAAGTCACGGATGGAGGAGGTTCCTATTCCTCCCTGGGGAACTATTGGCTGTTGTTGGAGGAGGGAGGAGAAGGAGTCATTGGCTTCGGTGGTGGTCTTCCATCTCCAGTCGACAGCTCCACATTCACGTGCATGTGAATATTCTCAGTTAGACTCAATAAGTCACAAAAGAGAAACAAACAAAAATGACAATAAACAGGAGACTTGCAAAGGGGGAGGGGCTATCAGGAATGAGGGGACAATAAGAGGATTGGGATGGGTGTAATCCAAATGCACTATATGCAAGGAGTACATACAAGTAAATACAAAAAAAAAAAAAAAAAAAAAAAAAAACCTTCTGCAGATGGGAACAATCAAATTATTTTCAGTTAAGGACAAGATGAATTTCATCTATTCTGTGTTTAGCATGTGTGTCATGGAGACTGTAATGTACGCATCTTAGGGACCCCCAGAAGGTGGGCACAGCTAGAACTCCATAGAACAGTCTCTGTATATACTTTGCATGGACTGACATCTTTAATTTTAAACACAGCACTAAAAACTATGTTTTGGCCACCATTTTCCAGATAAGGCGATACTCTGAGACAGACAGGACTGTGCAACTCGTTCCCTACCATTAGGTGGAAGAGCTGGGATTTAAATCCAGTTTTTACATGCAAGAGACTATGTCCTTGCTATAATGATCCAAATTAAAGAAAGAAAGAAAAAAAAAAAAACCCGAAGTGTCTCTCACCAATAGTCCTGACTCAAAAAATAGAGACATCTCTGTAGCTGAGAAATACTGATATGTGAGATTGTTTTCTGTGATGTCTTTGAAGTTTTAGTGAATGTGCTTAATTTTAATCATGCAGTTTTGGGAGAAAGAAGAGAACTGACAAGTTAAGGGCACTCATTCCTTGCTGAGCAGCCACATTCACTGCTTGAAATAACGACTAGAATAATGATGTTTTCCCTGGGAGAGTTGAGCCTGACTGGCCCACAATTCATCTTGTGCAGATGCACAAGATGATGCACTTGGGTTTGCTAGGTGCTCTTAGGCTAATGTAAAAATCACAAGAGGGCTACTTCCAGGTGACCTTAGGCTCTACCAGCTGGTTAGGTGCCCTAGTCCATGAAGGCAGAGTAATTAACACATCTTTTGATTAAGTGTTTTCAACCTAAATGCTTAGGAGTGATATTCCTGAAGATAGAATTAGGGATTCCAACACTTACTGATACATACATGAATTTTGGGAGAAAATAAGATATGAGCTGGCAGGCAGAAAATGCCCAGAGATTGCAATAAAGGGGTCACAGCAGGGACTTGAGGGGATTAAAATAAAACAAGAGGACCTCATACTTCATTAAGGTAGAATGCTGCTGTTCCTATGAATAGAGATTCAACTCCTGCTTATCTCTTTGCCTAACATAGGTATCAACTTGGGATAAAATATACCTTGTCTGGCTTCAGTGGGAGAGGAAGTGCTTAGACTCTAAAAGACTTGAAGTGCCAGGGTGTGTGTGTGTGTGTGTGTGTGTGTGTGTGTGTGTGTGTGTTCCTCAAGGGGCTCTAACTGCTCAGAGGAGCAGGGGATGGGGAAAGTATTGTGGGAGGAGGTGACCAGGAGGGAGCAGTGAATGGATGTAAAGTGAGTAGGTAAAAATAATTAAAGTTAAAAAATTATTTATGCATATGTAAGTTAAATATCCATTCAGTAAATTTTTATTTAGAGTTTTTACAGTACCAAAATACTAGACACGAAGAAAAGTCTGGGGAGAAAATGTAGATAGTCTCCTGGCTCTTTTACTCCCTGGGCTATTCTGGACAAAGGATGATGGCCTTGCTGATGCATGTTGGCCTCCAAGAAAAGAACAGGACAGGATATTATATCAGTTTTTAGTCATGAATAAACAGAGGTTGCTGAGTTCCAAGCTCAGAAAGGGAAATCTAAATTCACATAGAGATGTGAGTGAGAATTTGCCCAGCAGTAGAGAGCTGGGAATTATGTGCCAGCCAGAGGGAAGAGATGTACAAAAGTAGAGACCAGTGTCTTTGTAGTAAAACTGGGGGGTTAGGAGGTGAGAAAGAGGGAAAGCAAGGAAAAAAGTGTTGTCTGTGAGACAGGTAGGAATAGTCTATAGGAAGCTTCACATATCTTATCGGATATAAGATCAAGAGTTCATCCTGGTAGGAATGGAAGTCACTGGAAAATTTCAAATAAGGTACTTAGCCAAGCATATTTCTCATGGAGGTTGGAGAAACAAGGGTACACCAGTAGCTAGCTGCAGCAATTCAAGTCCAGTATTAATTATCTTTCACTGGCTCACCTACCTGTGCTACTTTTCCTCCGGCATTGTAAAATGCTCCATATTTAGGACAATAGCTGCAGTCCTAGCTCATACCTGAACTTTGAAATCTAACAAGTTTTAGTGATTGGAACATGGCACAACCAAGGGTGGGGGCCTGGTTTCCATAAACTCTAGGTATCTCCAATGTCTTTTGATACCTTAGTTCTTAGCCTTAGAGATATAGTCTCTTGTTCTTTACAGAAGAGCGATGAGAGGTAGTGGGATGGCTGAACTTAACTTCATCCTCAACAAAGAACATTAGTTAATAGTGTAGCCTGAGAAGGTTGGCTTGGGTCTGTGAGCTACATATTAGGAAAGTGTACATAAGGATTCATTATCTAGAATTGAGCATGCTAGTGAGGCTAGATTAATTTATGTACATAAACCCATGGGAAGTGAAGTGAGGGCCATTTATGCTATTAATAAAGCAATTTAATAGTGATCCTCAAATGTGGGCTTGGCTATTATTCACCTTGTAACTCTTCGGATAGTATTTTACAACTTTGCCTTCCTGTTCTCTCCTTGCTTATGGTTATCTGTAGTCCATATTACATTTACAAGAATGTAGCCCTTTGCCACCCGGGTTAATAATGGCAATATATGCTATTGTTACAGAATCTTATAGTGCCACAATCTTGGTTAGAAAATGTCCCAGGATTTCAAGTTGATTCTCAACCTAACTTAAAAATGTAGGCATGGTGCCATCATTTGTTTTCTATTACAGTGATAAAACATTGACAAAAACAACAAACAAACAAACAAACAAACAAACAAAAAACCTGGAGAAAAGTATTTAATTCAGCTCATAGTCCATTATCAACATCGTTTCTCTTTGTCACTCACCTAATTCTTTGCCCACCAGGCCAGAACTTTCATCACCCCTCGGAACAAGGGGTCCCCGAAGCAACCCAGTCCGTGGCACACAAAGGCAAGCCAAAGGCAGGATTTTGAAGCAAAAATTCAAGCAGGGACCATGGAAGATAGAAATGTTTACTAGCTTGCTCCCCTTTGCTTCCTTAGCAATCTTTCTTATACAACCCAACCCAGCAGCTAGGGGATGTTACTACTTACAGTAGGCTGGGCCATCCCACATCAATCACCAACCGAGAAAATGTCCAGCAGATAAGCCTATATGTTAATATGATGCAAATAATTCCTTAACTAAGATTCACTTCCCAGGTATGTTTAGGTTTCTGTCAAGTTGACAAAAACCTATGACAGATATTTGATCAGTAGATTTAATTATATATGGGAAGAAGACAGTTACCATTATTGGAAATTTATTTACTCAATTACTCAAGTGATTTCCTACATATACCTATTCTGTATAGAGTTTGCAGTTAAGTGCGGTGTAGCATCTAAGGTTATATATTTTAGTGAATCTTTAAGATGCATCAAGGAAGGCCCTTAGATGCTGCGTGAGACAAAGGGGAGGAGAAAAATGATATACTTGATATGATGGGCTGGTAAGATGCAAATATGGTTTATTTCTTTCTATCACACAAGACCCAATAACTTAGAGTATCAAGTACTATGAAATATGCTCAGTTACTCTCCCAAGACAAAAGAATTTTGCCTTTGTTCCATATGGTAATGCATGAGATTCTGAGAAGTCATGCAGTGTTTATTGAGCTTTACAAGATGTTCTATAGATAAGTCAGTGATTCACTTTGACTAGCATCCACAGACAACTCCACTGGCTCTTTCTGACTTTAAATGGATGGAAGCCACATAGTTCATTATATATCTAATAAACCTGGTACTTGACTCTCTTGTCATAGCTTGACAGTATCCTTAAACGTCAATGGACCAGAAAATACAATTGCACAATATTGCTCAAACTGAGAGCAGTAAAATTGATGGATGAAATGATAAGGATTAGCTAAGAAGAAATTATATAGCCTCTACATTTTGACTGTGAATTCTCTCTATAGAATTGCATCACTTCCAAGTTATTCCTGTGTGCAGATTTCAGATGATTCATTAGTAAAAACTTTATGAATGACAACAATCATACCATTTACATGAATCTCCCCAACGTTTCTGTAATTTTATATTGACTTGTATAATTATTGACATCATTGTATGTCAGACTGGTGTTCATATTCCTGTATGACTAAATATAGATATTCCTGTATGACCAAATACTTTCCAAATAAAAAAAGTAGAGGCACACAGTCACTAATGAGTTGCTTATTTTCTGTACACCCAATGAAGATCAATACCTGTACTAGAAGACATTCTCCTGATAAGCCTGATGATTCAGAACATGGACTGCAGGTTCAGCTCAGTGGCAAAGTGCTTGCTGTGTGTATACAAGGCTCTGGATTCAAGGGTCAGCAAAAGAACCCATCAAAACAGAACACAAGAAGAAGATGAAGCATAGCTCTTACCCATGGATCAAATCTTAGCTCTACCATGACTAGTTGCAAATACTAAAATCCATAACTCTTGTAGTTCTCTGTTTCTTCCTTTATCAAGAGAGGTTAGTTATTAAACCTATGCCTCAGCATATTCTGCAGCCACAGTAGCACATATGCTTAGCCCTGTGCCTGCAATGGAGGGAGTGCACATGAACACTTAGGTATCACTGATGCTAATCCCCTGTCTCTCCTACACATAGTGAGGTGCTGTAGTTCATATAAGCATGGGGTCTATACTTTGCCAGATAAAATGGAGTGAAACATCCTTTCTTTAAAACTGTGTCTTCATTTAGCAGAAGGCAACTGTCATTCCCCCAGACTGCTTTTCCCAGCAGGGATTGCTCTGGACAGTCTATTTCCTCTTTTCTCCTGGCAAAGGTTTTGCTTTTCACACATCTTTCAGCACAGCAGGCTGCAGGGATTCTCCAAAGTTGGCCACATTTACCTTTGACCTCAGAGAAAAGAGGAGAGTTAGACGTGTCTGAACATGGCTAGAAAGCCAGCAGCCTGGGACTTGACTTGTTCTTTATATGCACTCCCACCACTTGCAGCCTGAGAGGGCTGTCATTTAAAAGCTTCTCACATTTTCCAAGTGAGAGCTGGGACACTGTGGAGCACATGTGTTGTGTAGGAGGTTTTTGGGGGTGCACATGCTGGCTTCCTTGTATGTACCTGTAGTTAGTTGAGATGAGCTGGAAATGCTTGATTTCAGCACATGCCAAGGTGGAATTCATCTTCCCTAGGTCCTTTTCATTGCATGAAGCTGTATGGCTAAAGTCAGGTTTTACAGATATCGTCTAAGTTGATATAATACCAGTATTAAGTTTAAAGGTGAAATTGCCGAAGGATAGGGCAATTAAAAAGGATGCGTTCCTAAATGCTCGAAGAGGAAATTCTCAACATTGAGAACAAGAGTCATCCTGTTTCATTGCTCTAACATTTTGATGAATCAGCCTTTGGCTCTTCCTTCCTTCCTTCCTTCCTTCCTTCCTTCCTTCCTTCCTTCCTTCCTTCCTT
>JADRCD010217872.1:0-21673 GCA_019843815.1 Montemys delectorum | reverse complement strand
CTTCCTTCCTTCCTTCCTTCCTTCCTTCCTTCCTTCCTTCCTTCCTTTCTCCCTTGCTCCCTTCCTTCCTCCCCTCCTCTCTTCCTGTCTTTCCCCTTCCTCCCTCCCTTCCTCCTTTCCATCCTTACTTCTCCCTCTCCTTTCCCTCTTCTTCATGCATTTGTTCATTTGTTATTTAATTGGTATCTGTTTGTTAGTGGGTGCACAATGGGAAGCAAATAGCAGATGTAATACTGGCTTTCAAGAACTTCCCTTCCTATTCTGTGAAGCAAGTATTAGGCTGGGGAGATGGCTTGGTAGGTTAAAGCATTTTTGTGTAAACATGAGGATTTGAGTCCAGACTCATCCAGTTAAAAGCCAAGCATGGCTCTGGGTACCTGTAATTCCAGTGCTGGGTAGACCAAGAAAACAGGAGGATACTGGGGCTTTCCTGGCTGAGTATCTTAGTGTGACTGTGTGGGTGGTACTATAAGCTCCAGGTACAGTGAGAGCTTCTGACTCAAGGGATAAGGTAGAGAACAGTAGGGCAGGGGATCTAACATCCTCTTTTGGCTTTTGCTTGTATGCACACAGGCAGTTGCACCCACATGCACAGGTGCTCATATACTGTATACAAACACCTCATCATGCACCACACACACACACACACACACACACACACACACACCCCAAAAGAAGTATATAAAACTATTTAAAAGTTACTACCTTCTAAATTCAGAGGCCCATTAAAAATAATCCTGCTTTATATGACATGATAAATGGGTAAATAAAATGTGGTATATCCATACCAGAGAATATTATTTGTTAGTAGAAAGAAGTGAAATATGGATGCATGCTTCAATGTGAGTGAGGCTGGAGAACACTGGACTCAGTGAAAGATACAAGCCACAAAAGATCATGTGTTCTATGATTCTATTTATATGAAATGTCTAGAAGAGGCAAATCTATAGAATGTAAATTACTAGCTACTCAGAGTCCAAGTGATTGGAAGAAATGAGAAATTACTGCTTGGCTGTGGAATTTTTCATGGATCATGATGAAGTTTTAAAATTAAATGGACACTTGTAAGTTACTAAGAATTTACTAAAGAGCATTGAATCAGGCATCTTAGGTGGTTTAAATGTGTGGTATGTGAACTATACCTCAACAAAGTTGTTGTAATTACATACAAGTTTATGTGAACAAGTAAAGAAATGATTTGTTCTGCAGAGATAGAGAAAACTGCCTTGAGTAACTGGAGATCTTCAATGTGATAGGAATCATCTATGTACAGGTAGATGGGAAGTTGGAAAGAGTATCTCCCAGAATAAGAAGACCAGTGAGGCATGAAAGGAGCAGAAAGAAGGCCAGAGCTGTCAAAGCTTTGAGATCAAAAGAGTGATACAAAAGGGGCTGAAGAGGTCTTTCCACTTCCTGTGCAAAGATGTAATATTGGACTCATTTAATGTCATTTATTCCATTATTCAATGAGGTGAGAGCAATTAATGATAGGGGAAGTCTATGTAGAACCTTACAAACAATTTTCAAAATATATACCTTTTTTTGAAGACACTTGAACAATAAGAGACCATGGGCAAAGTAGGGTCCAGTGTGTATTTTAAATTTCCCATTGATCACTTTGTGAAACAATGTAAGGACCAAAATGTCATATGCCCTGGCTGTGGCTGCCCCTACATGCCAATGCCATCTGTTCACAATCTTTTCAATTTTGTAGAATCAATAGATAGGTATCATGCCCAATGGAACTGTTCAGAAAGCCTGGAACTATATCCAGCACATGATCTAAGGACTACTCAACCAACGCATGAACTGTACTATCCAATCAATTTTAGATAAATCAGTCGTCTACAAGAATATGGGATATCAAGTACCTTAGGTATGTCCTTTCACAAGTCAGATTGATGAGAAAGACTTGGGTTATTTGAGTTTATTGATCTGTATACCATAAAGTGGATGGGTTGTGGGCATGGGCACTGAAGTCAGAAAGACTCTGACTCTGGAATTTTAGAGCAGGCACTTGTCCTGAACCAGATCTGATGAGTTGCACCAGGAAACAACTCAAGAACTGCCTGAAAATCTCACCATAAGAGGGTGCAGTAACTCAGCCCCGACCAGGTGTTTCTTCTTTCTTGTAGGTTCTTTTTGAGGCAGCAGAGGGGGAAGAGTATAGGGAGGGGGGGGGGAAGATTTAGTCTTGTCATTTCTGGGGTAAGACTTTGTCTTACTAGAAATTTAGGGTTGCTGTATAATAAAAAGTTTACTTATCTAAGTCTAAGTTACTATGCTATTGTAGCTGACCTGCCTTCTGTGATCCTCCGAGGCCAGAAACTGCAGTTTCTGGTGCTTAGCACCTTATCCAAAAGCAGCAGGAGATTAAGTAAAGGATTGATTGCTAGAGCCTTTTCCCTATTGTCCAAATGCCTCTTGCTTGTCGGACTAGAGGGAAGTTTGGAGCAATAAACTTCTATTAAACCAGGAGAAAAGAATAACACTCGCAGAAGGAAAAACTTTTACATAAGCAAATATGCATAATTTCACATAAATTCATATACAGATTCATGCTCATTTTTTCATTTATACATATCCATTCATTCCCAGTTGGGCCCAGCTTCTTTGCATTCTCACAATTACATACTTACACAATACGCATATGTATACATTCTCACAACTGCATACTTACACAACATCCTTACTTAACATATGCATATGGAGCAAAAGACCAAGCAGTGGTACAGAAAGAACTCACTCATTCTGGATGAAAAATGGAGCTCCAATCTTTATTACATAGAGAAAGAAAAGGCTTCTACCCTTTCAATGCTAAATGAATAAAACCCATGATTGTAAGAAAAAAACTTTGTTTCTTTTAATAAGACTAAGCCTGCTTTATCCTTACCATGGGACTTGTTCTGTCCCACAGTAAGGAGAAGCCTGCCTGCTCCTTCTGCTCTCTGCAGCATCTTCTTTTTTTCCCTCTTTCTCTCTGCATTCTGCACATTGCTCTCTTAGTATTTTATGTTACCTATCATTTCGAAGTTATTCCACTCTGCGTTCTTCTTCTAATCTAAAAAGTATTCTGTCTAAAAACTTCTCCTCAGCTCAGTTCTTCTCACCTCTGTTCCTCTCACCTCAGTCCCCCGGTTCTGACTCTTTGTCCTTAGCCCTTAAACATCTTTCAGAATACATGATCACATGTAAAAAAGTTCACAAAAAAGTTCACATAGAAAATCAAATCATAAATTGAAATAGAAGTTTTCAACAAAGAATGTTTACATGCAATTATCCATTAGGAGTAATTATTTAGCTAAACATCCATCACCTGTCTCAGCTCCACAGGCTCACTGAAGGATTAAAACAATAACTAAGTTATAAGTTTTGTATAGATAAACTCAGTTGATATAGTATCTTCTCTCCTAACACCTATAATAAATTCTTAGTTCCCTTTTTATGACCTTTGGTTAATTGTTTTACAACCTCTTGGAATGTTCTCTGAGTAGGAGAAAATCTGGTTACCATCTAAGTGCAATTAGCTGCTGACACTTGGGAGACTGGCAGAGTTCTCATTGCAGTTTTGACTATCAGAAAAGGACCTAATAGCAGTCCTGTTATAAAAGATCTTAATAATCACTGATATAATTTTAGGAATTCTTATAGGATCGGCATAAAGTCTTAAGTCATATATTTATCTATATAGTATCACTATAAGACAGTACAACTTCCTGGATCTTCAGAGATCTGCTCCAAAGGGGTGTGCTATTACTTAGTGATTATTATATATGTATAATAATAACAGGAAAAGCATATTAATAGCAAGAATCTTTCCTAAAATTAGTCCCTTACAGATTTGCTTAATAAGGGCTCACCTGTTGCAGATGATATAATAATCCCAAGCAGGCATTTCAGGATGATCACCTGCTAGTTATTAGCTTGTCCTATTATGGCTCCTGACACTTCTCCTCTGAAGTCTGTCATTAAACGTGAAACACATCATAACTCATTGCTAGTGCAGCATGGTGACATTAGGTGGAGGGTGCTGGGATCAATAGAGGAGGATGTCAGTATAGTCAAAAAACTAGCAAAGACTCCATAACCTCAGTTTGGAGAACTACCTTTCCGTATTGTTGTGGAGAATCTACATTAATAGCACAGTTGAGTTCATCTTAGAGGGGAAAGCCAATTGGATGGGAGGTTACATTGGCAAGGTTTGTTAGGTTTCAGAGGATAATTCATAGCTTTAATTTCATATGTAATTTTAATTTCACCTTGCCATATAACAACACATTCAAACTTTCCTGTGTGCAAAAGATATGAAGCATTCTTTTCACTAGAAGCAAAGCAGGGCTCACAGAATTTTAGTAATGCCTTCCTTTTCTCTTCCTTTTTGAGGCTGTCATTTGAGCATGCCCCTCCACGCCCATCATTTGGAATTCCTGAAAGCCCCTTCTCTACTTACTTGGGAGCTGGCCATTATCATGAGGCTGAGGATTTTATATATAAGAATGAAATGGTAGTAGAGGACTGGCAAGATGACATCAAGAGCTGCTCGATGGGATCATTTCTCCATCCTCACTGTTCAATAGACAAGAATGTATAGAGAGGATGGCCTAGTCAGTCATCAAGGGCAGGAGAGGCCCTTGGTCCTGTGAAGGTTCTATGCCCCAGCGTAGGGGAATGCTAGGGCCAGGAAGCAGGAGAGGGTGGGGTTGATTAGCAGGGGGAGGGAACAGTTTATTTTATTTTATTTTATTTTATTTTATTTTATTTGGAGGGGAAACTGGGAAAGGAGATATCATATGACATGTAAATAAAGAAAATATCTAATAAAAAAAGAAAGTATAGATTTTCATTGAGTTGAGAGAGACATCAGGAAGTAGATTGTTGCAGTTTTTGCACTTCCTTGTCCAAATGAGGATGGGAAATCTTTTCAGCTTCTAGGAGGATAATCGGAAGGTACACCCCATGGCATTTTGGATTCCGTCTATAGAGCAGAAGTAAACTTCCAGATAGTCTTAGAGAAGATCAACTAATAGCCAGTCAGGAGACCTTTTCTAGAGTAGTTAGGTTTGAGGAAACATCAGCTTCTATTGAATATCATAGAATATGGTTCTCAGAACTAAGGCAGGTGCACAAGAACTATTCTCTTCCTACCCTACAAGAAGACCCGTGGTTGTTTTATTCTGGGAATGATGAAGGACGGTGCGGAAGGTTTTGGTGGAATAGAGCTGGTAACAGCTGTAGGAACAGATCATTTAACATTGGAATTAATCCACATTAGGCTTCTTATAGCAGAAATAATAGGGAAATGATATCTAACATTTATATAGCACTCAGATATGGTACTTAATGCTCTTCTATGTTTATTAATTCAGTTAATCCTTTGAAGAATTATGAGAGTGAGGGTCATATCCATTTTTTTCAATATGAAAAATTAAAAGATACAAAGGAAAGAAATAATATGTGTATCCTTATACGGACTTAAGTGATAGAACTGGAATTTGAATATTAGAAATATGGCTGAAATGTTAATATTTTCAAAGGACTTAAAACATCAGAATTACTTTTATCGATAATTAATGTGAAATGCTTTTCTGAACCACTTACATTATGTTTTGCCATTTTGATTCATTCATTCAGCAAGATTTCATTAAAAGTTTGGCATGCTTAAGGAATTGCTAACCAGCAAGAGAGAATCGTGAGTGACAATGTTATTGGTTGATGGCCTAGATTGTATAATACCTAAAAGTTTCTTCAACTTTATTAGTCCCTCCCCTGAAGTTTAGGAGGGTGTATTAGTCAGGGTTCTCTAGAGTCACAGAACTTATGGTAGTCTCTATGTAGTAAAGGAATTTATTGATGACTTACAGTCTGTAGTCCAACTCCCAAAAATCAACTCCCAACAATGGTCGGCAGCAGCTGTGAATGGAAGTCCAAGGATCCAGCAGTTGCTCAGTCCCACAAGGCAAGCAGACGAAGCAGAGAGCAGAGAGAGCCTTCCTTCTTCCAATGTCCTTACATAGGTCTCCAGCAAAAGGTGTGGCCCAGATTAAATGTGTGCGCCACCACACCTTTAATCCCAGATGATCTTCAACTTGTAGATCTTCCTATCTTAATCCTCTGGGATTCATAGCCACTATACCTCAAGATCTCCATGCCAAGATTCAGGTCGGAAACTTGTATCTCTCAGCCTCCAGATTAGGGCCACAGGTGAGCCTTCTAATTCTGGATTGTAGTTCATTTCAGATATAGTCAAGTTGACAACCAGGAATAGCCACTACAGAGGGTGTTCAGCAGAGGAGTGATATGATTTCACTTGTGTTTTTAAACATACATAAACACACACACACACACACACACACACACACACACACACACACACACAAACATATACTGACTGATACTTTTGGCTTTTGTATTTATAAGAGCCGTGGAGTATGCAAGGACAATGGTGGGTATGTGGCTAGTTGGAGCTGTTATAATACGCAACAGAGTGGCTGGACCAGTGTGCAGCAGAGGAGAGGCATGGCCAGTTTATGGATTGATTTTGAAAGTAGAATGAGTATGATTTATTGGTGGATTGATTCTGAGACTGGAGGTTGAAGGATGAGGTTATTGCCAATTTGAAGAACTTTTTTGTAACCTGAAGTTTATCTCCTTAGCACCAGACCCTTCAGTGCTGAGGCTGAACTCAGTATCATAGGGCCTATTGAGTGCAGTGCCGCCGAGTTCAAAAGCAATGCCTGTGCATTGAATTTTGATAATGGAGAGAACAAAGTGTTTAAATAGATGGAGATGGTCTATGTTAAAATGTTCCATAATTTTATGCTCTTCCTATGAATATCGTGTTCACACATCTTAATGGAAAAGTCATGGGCACTTTTGTGTGAATTGAACTGTGCTCTTTAAAACCAAAAAATAAATAAATAAATAAATAAATAAATAAAAATAAAAGTCTCCTTGTCCCTGCAGTTTTACTTTGGAACACTTACTTGATAGTTCTTAGCAAAATTGATTAAGTTAAATTGGGTTTATTATCAAGGGCTCGAATAAATGACCGATGTCCTTGCATAAAGCAAGGAACTTGGACACAGTTGGGCTCCCAGGACAAATGGCATGGACATGTGAAGACAGAGATCTGAATGATGAGCCTGTAGGCCAAAGAATTACAAAGACAGTCCAGGAGTGATCCTAGCAGAGCATATGCCTCTCACACTGTTCGGAGGTGTGAACTCTGTCAACACCTTGATCTTGGACTCCGAGTCTTCAAAACTGTGAAATGAGAAATAACTGTCTGTGCTCTCTGACAGAAACCAAATAAAGATGAAGAAAAGTCTCTGAAATGACTTTCTAAAATAAAATCTGAGCTCTCATGGAGTTCTGGAGAAAGAATTAACAAAGACCCATGGCCAGGATACTGAGATGGATGCTAAGTTGTCTGCCTCCTGGGGGAATAAGCAGATACCATCACTACAGTACCTGGTACCATGTAAGGAATGCATAAAATCTTCAATCTACTTGGTGCCTGGCAGATGTCTGTTGTATACAAATATCTTATATATAATAGATACTGAATAAGTGCTACCTTTTTGATTTGAGGACTAAAAACCACTCCCAATTTTGCTAGTTTTCTGCTACTATAACCAAATGCCTGAGAAAATAAACCTATAAGTAGGAAAAGTTTGATTGTGTAGATTTTGGGACTCTATATTCATTACTAGTTGAATCCTTTGTTCCTATCCTAAGACAGCTCATTAGGCAGGAGCCTATGGGGAGTGAAGTTGCTCTCCCAATGATCAGGAAATGGAACAAAGGAGGGAAGAGACACTAGATTTCCATAGTCTTATTCAAGGGCATGCCTACCATGACTTGAAGACCTTTGACCCTGTCTCACCTCTTAGCTTTTACTTCCACTCACTAGCACAGTGGTTCTCAAACATTCTAATGCTGTGACCCTTTAATATCGTTCCATGCGCTGTGCTGATCCCCAGTCACAAAATTATTTTGTTGCTACTTCATAATTATAATTTTGCTGCTCTTACGATTTGTAATGGAAATGTTTGCTATTCAGGATATCTAATACGTCACCTCAAAGGGGTCATGACCTAGAGCTTGAGAACTGCTTCCCCAGTGCCACATTGGGGACTAAGCCTTTCAGTCATGGGCTTTTGGGGAGCTTTCCTATCCAAATCACAGCACAAATTGCAATAATGGTTTTAAAATCTCTTTAGGAAACCAGTTACTTTAATGTCAGCTCATTCAGAGATTGTTACCAAGCGGACATCTGTCCTCTCTTACATCTTCTCACTATTTCAAGACCATTTTACCGAGAATTGTATTAGAACTTTTAGAAAATCAAGCCGCCATCTTCATGGGGCACACTAATGAGACAACAAAAGCCCAAAAATAGAAAGTAAAAAATAGAAAGTAAAATAGTAACATAATTGTAGTCCTTTAAAAACTCATAATTAAGGGCCTGAACTACCTGGACGTGTTATGTCACAAACAGCTTAAGTTGCAAACTCTATTGAAGAACCAGATTTTTTTTTTTAATGGCCTATAACCAATTAACACATTTTCTCTTCATGTACTCAGCCATTGGAATGCATTAGAATTTTTCACCCCATCTCTAAGTTATTTCCAACCTCACTTTATTGTTTTGTGGCTTAGGCATGAACTTGTCTTGACAGTTTTTCAGTCTGCCCTTGTCATCATTCATTGTGTTGTTACCAACAAGGATGAGACTTGATGCTTTAGGTAATGATGCAATTGATAACCTTTGCACAGATCTTTACAGTGTTTCCTTAAAACCGCATGGAGGGAGCATGCAAATGGGAAAAGTTCCAAATAGCTACAGAGCAGAAGGAGCTGTCTGCCATGTTTCTTCCTGATGGCAGCAATAAAATATATGCCAATTCTGGTGGGCTGAATAAATCCTGGCTCTGAGACAGCAGTGGATGGCAGGCACAGTGTGTTACAACCTGCCCCAGGTTTTCCTAGTGACCTCATGCCTCCTCTTTGAGAGCAATATTGTGCTAACAGGCAGACAATGATTGGCTACCCACGTTGCTCATAAATAAAAGCAGCTGGCTACATCATAAGTCTAAGTAGCTGAGGCTCCATCATTATTTATGAGACAGGCTGGGGAGAAGAAGGCTTTAAAAGTGCAATAGCAAATGCCATGTTTCCTTGGGAAGTTGGCTGATCGGAGGGGGTCTTATAAGAGAAAAAGAGCTGCCATCACATTCCTTTTCAAGTTACCTTCTCAGTCTTGGGTATGGTAAGTAATAGAAAGTCATTATCATAATTCAGGTCTTGTAAGCCTCCCCTGCAGTAATTTTATACATCACTGTTGCTGATATATTTGGCTGGTTGGCTTCAAGAAAAGGTGGCTTATTGATTCCTGCCATGGAGAACAGACATGAGCAACGAGGATTTGACTAACGTGTTTTTTCTTTATCTAATTCTACTGGTAGAGATAATAGTTACGATATGATAGACAGAGGTCAGTAGGTCATGCTCTCTGTCAGCCAGTGGGCATTCTTTGCCCTGACAGTGTGTTCTGTGCTACTCAGGCACATGTGGCCTCTTCCTCATTCCATCATTTACCACTTTCCAACAGTTACTAGGTGATTCTGGGAAAGTACCTAAAGAGGATGTGTGGCCTGATCCTGTCCTTTGTTTTCTGTTTTAGGGGGAACTCTAAAACAGCTCCCAGCATTCTCACTGTGCCCCTCCTTTCTGCTGTAACATTATGGAGTAGATCTCCAATAAGGAAGGAAAGAACAGCTGACATCATCAGGCTTTCTCAGCAGTTAGACTGGGAAAGCATATCTAAAATAAGGGATGAAGTATCCATGAGCCCACTCATCTGGAAAACAGAAAATTTCCCCAAATTAGGTTTATTGACAATACGATTGATACTTTCAAATTTGGGTTGATGCTTGTGATTTTTTTTTTCTTCTCTCAAATGGCTGTGAATTTTGTTAGAAGAAATTGAGAAAGGTTACTGTTGTTTATTATCACTACTAAACTCCAACAACACATAAGCAAATGGAAAATATGCTCTGACCTTGAAGGCTAGCTTACAATAAACTCCTGGGTAATAAGAGCACAGTGCAGAGATTATGTGTTCATTCTAGGAAAATTATCACTTGGATATTTTTAGGCTTTATTTTTGCTTCTATAGTTTGTCCTGGTGATTTAATTTCTTCCTCCCTCCCTCCCTCCCTCCCTCCCTCCCTCCCTCCCTCCCTCCCTCCTTCCCTCCCTCCCTCCCTCTTTTCTTTCTTCCCTTCCTCCCTCTCTCCCTCCCTTCATCACTTCCTTCCTTTCTTCCTCTCCTCTCTGCACTATTTCATCTCTCCTCCCCATTGCTCTTTATTCTGCACCATATTTTGTTGCATGAATATGTAGGCAGAAGAAGCATATATGAATGGAATGGCATGATGCTGCCATTGAGGAGATGCCCTCTGAATCTGAACCCATCACACCATTGGCGTTGGAAGGAAACACACAGTTTACACAACAAGGCATATGTGAGACAGAGTCAAGTATCGGGTGCCCTGCAAAATGTTGTGAAGATGGTGGTTCTACAGTCACTTGCATGGCATGGTCCCTTATCCTTTACTTCCCCTTAGTCGACACAGGCTTAGCAAGAATGTTGGGTCTCCAGGAGCAGCTGTCAACGTTGCTGTACTATTTCTGAGTGACTCAAGCTTTACTGCAAAAGTCTGTTGTTTTGCTGCTCAACTTTCACTCAGTTCTCCTCTCACAGCACTCTGATTTCTCTCATGGAAATAATCTGCTCTGTAATTTTTAAGTGCAGCTTCAAGTGGAGTTCATTCCACTGCAAAGGTCAAGAATAGCCGTGTGAGCATGCCTGCAGTCAGGAATCCTCATCCTCTAAATGGAGCCATTGTTTTAGGAAAGGATGAAGACATTATAGGAGCTTGCATAGATGTTTCCTTAGTCTTAGACCTGTTAGCATGGAGGGCTGGACTGGCTGTCTGCAGCTTGGGAAAGCAGTGAGGATGACATCATTTGAAACTGTGGATCCAAGCTCAGGTTTATTCCTGGCTTGGAACTTTTAGTTAACTAACCCTATACGTTTCTATTCTTCGTGATACTTATTTTTGTCTTTTAGAACATAAGAGATCTTTGCATTGTATACATGAGGTGAAGAGTTAATTAGTCTGCCAGCTGCTTAGGGATGACTGAGCTACTTGGCTTATAGTTATACTGATGTAGCGACTGTCTGCCGTGCATGTGAGCCTTTTCTCAAGGCTTAGATTTTGAGGTTTACAATTGATGCAGACTAAAATATAATATTTAGGTATTCAAGCTGGCAGCCAAGTCACATGGTTTGATGCACCTAGTGGTGCCAATGTTAGTATTAATTTAATGATGTGTCAAAATATGGCCAGTGAAAATCACCTGAAGGGCTGTTCCATCACTGAGTCCTTATTTCCACTGACAAAAGGAGTATAGAGTCATCTTGCATGATGCAGGCTTGGGTGGAACTGAGATGTCAACCAGTTAAAGATTATGAGGAGGTGTGGAAATTCAATGCTGTATTAATGGCAAAAGTTTGCCTGTATTTTTTTAAAAGTGGCATTGGAAGCACCCTAAAGCTTTTGAGTATTGGAAAAAAAGTGATGGAGACTTGTTTGAGAAGAAATTTGAGGTTTGTTTATTACATCACCTTGAATGTTTATCCAGTATATTTAAGTGATGGGCAACGAGGTTTAACTTGGGGCTGTAGAGATGTGCAGTAGTTACACAAGTCTATCAGGGAGGCAGGCAATAAGCATGTTGTCACAAATAAACAGTGATATAACATTGCTGGACTGAAGACCAAGGCTGTATGGAAAGGGATCCTAGAGGACCAGTCCAAGCAAACAACAACCCCAAAGGGTTAGCATTGCATAATTCCACTTGTATATTTATGGTGTGATAACAACTGCTTCTTTAACTTTTTTCTCCATGTATTTAGACTCAGCACACACTTCCATTGCTTGCCCATGTTTCCTTTCTGAGATTCATAAAGTTTCATTTATATTTGAAGACTCTTACAGTGGTGTTCCTGTTGGCTTCCTGAAATGCCTAGAACCAGTGTTACTTCCTCATTTATAATTTCCATGTTGACTTGCTAGAAAATTACAGTGGGCTTATTGTGTGTCACTGTGCTTGCTTCCTGTTACTGTAACTGATGCTTGAGTTAATGAGGTTATAAGAAGAAAAGTTGATCTCATGCTAATTTTTGGATGTCTTAATACATGGCTGGCTGGCCCTATTCTTGGACCTATGGTGAGGCAGCATGTCATGGCCTACAGCAAGTGGTAGGGCCCGTGTTCATCAAATGACAGCCAGAAAGTAAAGGGAATATCAGGGACAAGGATCCCACAGTTTTCTGTAAGGGAACACTCAATGAGTTAGATCTTCTGCTAGGTTCTACCTCTCCAGAGGCCTTTTACTTCTCAATAGCCCAAGGGGTCAGCAATAAACCCCTTTAACTCATAAAACTGTTCCAGATCCGAACCTTAGTAATTTAGCTTTAACAGAATTTGGAAATACTTGAAAACACATCTCTCACTTTAAACCTAACCAACCATATATTGTCTGTTATGGCATTGCTTACTATCAAAATGTATAGATAACATTAGCACTGTACATGTTTTTACCTAACTTATCTTCCTTCTCAAAGCATCTCTATTGCATTTTCCAGTATCCCCTTTAGCCAAAGTTTTCACTGCTACTTAGTTCTATGAGACATTTAATTTTTTTCATTTTTCCCAATAATTTACTACTTTTAAAATCCACTTTACACTCCTATTGTAGTTCCCCTCCCCTGTTCTCCTAGTCCCACCGTTACAAATTCTTCCCTCAATACCCTCCTCATTTTCCTAAGGGAAAGGGAACCCCCCCCCCCCACCTCCTTGGGTACCACCTAACCATGGAACATCTAATTTCAACAAGACTAGGCACATCCTTTCTTGCTGAGGCCCATCCAGACAGTCAAGATAGGGGGAAGGGAATCCAATGGCAGGGAAAAGATTCAGACAGCCCCTGTTCCACTTGTTAGGGGACCAATATGAAGACCAAAGTGCACATTTGCTACAAATGTATATGGGATCTAGGTACAGCTCCTCCATACTCCTTGGTTGGTAGCCCAGTCCTCTTGAGCCCCCGTGGTCCCAGGATAGTTGACTCTGTAGGTCTTCTTGGGGTGTCTTTGACCCCTCCAGTTATTCATTCTATCATTGACTCTCCCACAAGACTTTCTAAGCTCCACCTGATGTTTCGCTGTGGGTCTCTGCACCTACCTCCATCAGCTGCTAGATAAAGCCCCTCAGGAAACAGTTATGCTAGGTTTTTGTTTGCAAGCATAGCAGACTATCATTAATAATGTGAGGAGTTGGCTCTTTCATGTAGAATGGGTCTCAAGTTTGGGCAGTCATTGCTTGGCTGTTTGCTCAGTATCTGCTCCATTTTTATCCCTGCACATTTCTAGGCAAGGCAAATTTTTAGTTGAAGGTTTTGTAGGTGGATTGATGTCCCCCTCTCTACTCTGGAAGTCCTGCCTGGCTATAAGAGATGGGAATCTCAGCTAGGGTCACCCCTATGGACTCTTCAGTCCCAGGACTCTGGCTAGTCACTAGTATCCACCTCCAATGACTATTTAGTTTCCCTTCTGAGTGAGCTTCATGAATCATCCCTTGGGCCCTCCTTATTACCTAGTTTCTTTGTGTCTGTGGATTGTAGCATGGCTATCCTGAACTTTATGGCTAATGTTCACTTATAAGTGAGTACATACCATAGGTGTTTTTCTGGATTTGAGTTACATCATTCAGGATGATATTCTCAAGTTCCATTCATTTGCCTGCAAATTCACAATGTCTTTGTTTTTAGTAAATTAATAGTATTCCATCCTGCAGATGTAACACATTTGTTTTTCATTCTTCAGTTGAAGGACATCTAGGTTGTTTCCAGTTTCTGGCTATTACAAATAAAACTACTATGAACATAGTTGAGCAAGTATCTTTGTGGGGTGTTGTTTACACTAGTTGATGTTACTCTGTAATAGTCTGAACTAAGACAACATAGTTGAACTTTTGGGTATCGATTCTGTCTCACGTAGAGCAGGCTTGGTCCTCATCCTGGTACTGTTTTAAGGTGGAATATTTTACAGTACAGGGCTTTATAGTAGGCTTCAGGTCACAGAGGCCTGTCTGGATATGGGTTGGGAAATGCCAGTTCTTTCTCTTCTTTTCCTGCCGTGACCATGAAGTTCACAAATTTTCTGCTCCACACTCTGGCGCTGTAACCTGCTGCTCCTCAGGTGTCCCAAAGCAATGGAAGCAATACATCATGGCCTGGAAGTATGTGAGTCAATTCTATAAATTAATCTTCTGAGATATTAATGACAGTAATGGAAATATGCCCAATACCAATTCACACACCATAAAATTTGCCCCTTGATAGCCATAAAAGATGTTGCTGGTTAGCACATTGGCATGGTTCTACAGCATTACTATTCTCTGATCAAGAACCATTTTGTTATTCTAAAAATGTTTTCATGAATGTGCAGTCACTTGCTTTTGACCCTCAGAAATTCATGCTTTTGGTCTTTAAAGTCAGCTCTGTGGAGGCAGTTACTGACACATGCAATTCTTTGTTTTCATCTCATAGAAATCTAGCTTGGTTCTGGGGCCAGAAGAAGGACTAACAGAAATTCACTGAATTGAAATTCACTATGTTGATTTTTATTTCAACTCAACTGAAGACTGAGAGGCCATGTGCTGTCCTGGAGAAACACAGTGAGTCTCAGCTTTTCTTGTTCTCCTGATTGACCATAACCTCAGGTAGCTCTCTCCCTGGCTTTAGACCTATTTTTCTTTCTCTGTAAATGGGGCGCATGGACTTGATAATTTCTGCAGTGTCTACCAGTCTAAACTGGCACCAAGCATAGCTAATCCCGAGATCAAGACTGACCTGAGGAGCGAAGCAATTTGTTGAATGAATACAGCAGGGTTCTCTGCATTTTCACAGGGGTTGGTAGCTCCCTCCAGTGACTGTAGATAGGCTCAGTCATATTTAGACTCAGTGGAACCAAGGTGGCATTATTGAATTATGAATATGAATCTGTTGTTCTTGATCTAGGTTTCAACTTTAGTTTTAGGGGCTTGTTTTAATTTTTATTTTATTGTATGTATTTAAAGATAATATATGTTTATATTTGGGAGTTATTATAATTATAATTATTATTACTATTAGCCAAAGAGCAGATGAAAGTAATATCTTCAAACTGAAAAATGTGTAGATTTTACATTGTACTGGGAAGTTGAACATCATTCTTTGTCTATCTAACAAATATGTGAGGCCATGTAGTTTTAATTATTGTCCATTTCACAAGAGCCCATTGTCTTCAAGGACATCATTGTGGGGGGGGGAAATGAATGAACTCTATTTTTCATGTTTCCCAAATGAGTGGTTTAGCATCATAGAAATGTGGTCAGAATGGTAAACAGACAGCTGTTCTGTGTTTCTCCTACCCTGGAGATGAAGGTCAAAGAAACCTTTCTTTTGCTTAACGTATCCCTCCCATTTGGGCTGTAAACAAATAGGCAGGGTAGCCCCAGCTGCACAGGGAAGAGAGGTGTTTAAAACAGCTTTCAGAGCTGTTGTACATACATAGCTTTGATCCCCTTTTCTCATCTCTTTGCGTTGTCTTTCTTTCACAACACAAAGCCATTGATTGAGTGAAGTTAGAATAACTTTTGACACAACTAACCAAAATAGATAGCAAAGGGACTGGTTGCTAAGCACAGCTCTGCTGGGTTCCTTGGCTGACAGCCTGTATTAGCATACAGGGTTTTGCAGAAGTAAGTCTTCAGTTATTGGTGGCTGCTGATTATTTAAAAGCTGCGGTTGCTTCTCAGGTAAGCACATGTGATGTTCAGGAGGAATCACTTAATATTATAAACCATAATGCTCCTCCCCCATAAAAAATGGGATATAAATGACTCAAAGACATTGCTTATTCAAATGTAATAGTCAACAAACATTTTTTTACCTATTTGATGTCATATGGAGCCTCACAATAAAGGCTATGGTTTCTATGCCCATGAAACTCAAGTGAGAGAGAAAGAGATGGAGAAGTGAAAAACTGGAGGTAAAGAGGTAAGGAAGCAGGGAGGGAGAGAGTAGAGACAACATGTGTTAGTATCTCAGTGTCTTTGTTCTGTTTTTCTGTTCAGCAATGGTTTCTGTCTTTACTTCACAAAGGCATAATCTGCTCTCTTTGTGCACCTTGAGTTGTGTTCTACATTATGGTCTGATTCTTCTGGGTTGGTGAGAGAAAGGGAGGTGGTAGGAAAAAACAGAGAAACAAGGATGTGGGCTGGGAAAAATCAAAAGTCTCTTTTTTTCTAAGCATTCATGTTACAGCAACAAGTTTACCTCGCATGGTAAAAACAAATAAATATTAAAACAATTCCGTGGTGAGAGGGGCAATAGAAATTACATGGGTAAAGAATGACAGAGATGAAAGGAAGACTCGAAGGTGAATGCTGCTCTCTGGCCATGGGCTCCGGGCACAGTCCCTGTAGATACAGATGATGAGGAGTGAAGTTCCCACAGCATCAATGTCAGGTATTTGCAAACTTAGTCTGAGTGCCTATCTTGCCCTCTGGAGTGGCTAGACTAGTGTTAGCCCCAATAGTGCTAGGAGGCTGAACCTCCATTTTTCTGGTACTGTCTCATCTTATAAACTGCTTATATGTGGATCATGATGCTGATATTTATGTTTCATTTATTATTGGTTACCCAGTTTTTGTCATTTATTACATTATTAATTGGATCATTTATTAATAATATTCTTTTAAAAAATGATACATCATTGCTTTGGTCCAAATGTTGGAATTCCCTTCTTTCCAGTTTGTATATCATGACCTAATATCCAATGTGATTATATTTAGGAGGAGGGGATGGGGTGTTTGTGCCCTTCAAACATGTTGAAGAGAGTGTTCTTCCCTCTTTGACCATATGAGAGCCCAGACTGAAGGATGTCATCTACAGAGTAAATTTGGTCTTCATCAGATAGAGAATTTGCTAATTCTTTGATCTTGGATTTCCCAGACTAGAATTTTGAGCAATAAAGTTCTCTTGTTTTTAAATTGCTGAATCCAAGATAACTTGCCTTAGAAACCTCAAATTCATAATGTATTTGTGGATTTTTTTTTTTACCATTCATAGTTATATGAAAAAAAAAACCTGATGACAAAAGGTAGCTGTTTATTGTTAAAATTTTAAATAACTTTAAAGACAATATGTTGAGAAGTGAAAGTTATCTGGCCTTGTCCCATTTATTTGCGCCATATGATAATCCTATTGTTTGTAGTACTGATGGTGTTAGTGAGCTAGAAGAGCGTGCACATATAAGTAGAACATTGTGTCAACTATTAATATTATACATATGCAAGCATCCAAACATAATTTTAAAATAAAATAGGCTATATTACGCAGCTAATGTTCCCCATTTTAAAAACTAAGGAGTATAATTGTGGAATAGTAGAAATACATAACTATTAAAATCCATTTTAATAGACACTGTAATATTAAATATTATATCTTTGCTAATGGATGTTTACTGCAACATTCTGAAGAATAACTTTTTAACATGTATTTTTATGTTTCTAAAACAAGTTTTCTAGAATTGACTAGTAGAAGTAGGTTTTTCTGATCATAGGGAATGTGTGTTAATTTTTTTCATTGATTGCCAAATTCACTTCCGCTGGTGTATCTTAGCACTCTGCAAAAGGGTTTGAGAATGAATGCTCCTTATATCCACATAAAATCCATCTTTAAAGTCAAGTATTGCCATGCCAGTGGTAAATTTGCCTTCCAATCTTCAAATTCTTTATTCTTTTCTGAATGGGTCCAATAATCTTGCAAAGTCTGATTTTCTGCTTCACAGATGAGTAGCCCTGATGGTTTTACACTAAGATATGCCTTGGAAATGAAAGTAGCAAAGCTTTTGACTCTCAGAAATATTTCCAAAGCCAACTGTAAAACTGTTGGAAGACTTTTGAATGGAACACGAGTCAGGTTCACTTTAGCTGTCAGAGTTTCTGAGAGCAAAATGTAGCTTCACAGTTATCAACTTCACTCAATAGCCTTCATTAGGGAATTTTTGTTCTTCCCCCAGGAGACATTTAACCAATAAAAAAGGTTATCCATGCACGTATACGTATCTGTCAAATCTTTAGTAATGAACCATTCACTCCATAGATAGAGCAACAGCATAATGTTGTACATTCATCTTCCTTCAGATATGTAGCTCAGCTCTATAAAAAAATCTTTTATGGTTAATTATACATTGTGGAATTATTTAGTTTTATACTAAGGACTCACAAATATATAATCTTATTTCACCTTTAGGCCACTATGAACTAGACATTAATATTCTCATTAAATGGAAATGCCAAATATCAGAGTTTAAATAAAAACCATGTAGCTAGGTGGTGGCAGGGCCACCAGGCACCTGGTAGGTCTAAGCTACTCCTCTGTGGCTATTACCTCTGCTGTTTTTCAGTGTTTCTTGTGTTCTTGTTAACTCAGTTCAGCAGCTTCATGTTCATCCTGAATAATCCTGAACAAAAGACAAAGTCTTACTATTTCCCTGCTTCAGCTCTTGACTCAGATTTTAAAAATGTTTTATTTACTTTTATTTTATATACATTGGTGTTCTGCCTGATTGTATGTGTCTGTGAGGGCCTCAATTGCTCTGGAACCAGAGTTGCAGACACTTGTGAACTGCCATGTGGATGCTGGGAATTGAACCCTTGCCCATTGCAAGAGTAGCCACTGCTCTTAACCACTGAGGCATCTCTACAGTCCCATCTTGACTAGGAGTCTTATCACATGGGTTATAACTTGCTTGCCATCACATTAGTATTTTGTTTCAAGTTAATTAGGAATTTTGTTCCAGTATCTAATGAAGCTCTAACCATCTAAAGCATTCTGTTGTGTCAACTTGTCTTACATAAACATAACTACTTTCTCTAACTTCTACTCTCATTTGATGAGTGAAAAATTTGATTCTCATGTGGAGTTTTTTTTTGTGTGTGTGCCAATTCTGGTCATTAAACAATTATACAATAAATGTCAGGTAGAGTGCTGGGTGCTAGGGATGTGACAGTGACCACAGATAGAAGACTGATAGCTTAGAATATAATCAATCGGTGATCAGATAATTACATGATTTAACATTGCAATTGTGATAAATATTAGGTGAATCACATGGTGCTAAAAGTCTACTTTAGAAGTATTGGGTTTTGAGGAATCCAGAACAGGCATCCTTGAAAGATGTTTAAGATAAAATCCAAGAGACAGTGGGAGTTACATAATCAAGTAGAGATAAGAAGTTTTAGGTTAAGAGAAAACTATCTTCAGGAATAATGTGGTAAAAAAGGACAGTGGGAAATAGCATGGACCAAAGTAATGAACAAAGGCTGAGCATAGGAACAAAAATATACAAGATGCAAGATGGAGGGGAGGTCAGAGTGAGTCCAGCCTGGACATTGCAAACTCTGTTAAGTGTCCTGATCTTTGTGACATGTGGAGAGGAAACTATGGACACTGGTGGATGTGGCAGTAGGTAATGGGGACATGATCAGATAGATGTTCATATTCATTTTTCCTGATCATAGCAGTGTAGGCTATGTATAGTGTGATTATGCCAGAGGCAGACTGCTTAGTAACTTTACCTAGGAAAAGAGTTATAGAAAGAAAAAGACAATGTTGAGTGATGTTAGAGGTTAAATGTGCAACATTTAGTGATACTGGATTCAATAGATGGAGAAGGAGATGGCTTCAAAGTTCCTAGGTCATATAATGAGCCAAAGATGACAACTGAGAGAAAGAAATTGTAGTCACTGAGTTTGCTTGTTTTTAAGTTAATTGCTCCAAATAAAGTTTTTATAACTCTAGAGTGGGAGTAGAAGCCCACTCAAAGTAGCTTGAAAAAGACTAAGTGGACTCAGTAGGACATAAATGTACATGTACATATGTATATATGAGAATGGTTATATATAATAACTAAGCAAGTACAAAGTTATGAATTCAAGGAGTGGAGGAGGACATAGGAAGAGTTTGAAGAGGTCAGAAAATGCTGGAAATGATGTCGGTACATATATGAAATTCTCAAAAAAATTTTAGTTAAAATAAAAAGACTTATTGTAATTATTTAGGGACTCTTATATAAACTATTTTAGTAGGACCACAAGGATAGGAGTGCTTGACAGTGAGGCTGCTTTCTCCGGCTCTCAGGTTTAGCCATAGAGTCTCTCTTCATTCTGTGTCACACTCTGCTTTTAGTTTTTCATCTTTTTCTTGAATAATTTTGTCAACTCTTTTTGCGTAGTATTGACTGGAGCTACTGTAACTAGCTGCCAATAGTTTCTATATCCCAATTCAGAGAGAGCTGGTGAGGGTAGGGAGAGTGTTGCTCTGCTCCAATCAGGACTGTTGGTTGTACATTCAGGGAAGACAGTAGTCTCTATGTCTTCAGAATTGTTGATCATGGTTTTCTGTGTTTTTTTGTTTTTTTGTTTTTTATTTTTAATTCGGAACTCAAGCCCACAGTCAGAAAAACAAATCAGTAGGTTTGATGGAGGTCCTGGGTATCTGTATGCATTGGTCCTTGGCTCATCCTTTGATGGATACTGTTCTAGCCTATAGAAACACCCCCATCAGTCTCTGATGTGAACCCTGGCACTGACCTCTTTTTGACTAACAGCCCTTTATTTCTTTATTTGTATAATAGGGTAACTCTTTTCTCTCTGTACTATATTCAAAGGCAAATCTGAAGCTTTTCTGTTGTGGCTCTGTCTGTTGCCAAGAGACATTTTTTCAATGAGGAGTGAGAACTACACTTACCTGTGGATATAAAGATAAATATCTAGAATGCAGTTAGGAATTATGGTAGCTTAGTAAAGTCACAGTTTTAGGTTCTCTAACTCTTCTAAAAACCATGACCTCATTTGTTCTGGGTTATTGACTAGGTTTTCAGGCCCAGATATGATTTCCCTTTTGTTGAATGGACCTTAATTCCAATCAGAGAACTGTTGGTTAGATTGATTGTGCCATGTGGGTTATTGTGGCTCATGGGCATCATGTTGTATCTTTCTCTGTATGTATTGTGTGTATAAAACCACAACTAAATGAAAGAAGCTATGAATTTGAGAGAGAACAAGAAGGCTTTATGGAGTTAAAGGGAGGAAACAGAAGAGAGAAAATGATGAAATTATAGCATAATTTCAAAAAAATATATTGTCAAAAAAGTCAATCTGAAGGCTGATAAGATGACTTTGGAAATAAGGTTGGACCTATTTTTCCTCGAGTCATAAATATGAATGATGGCTTTAATATACATATCTATCTAGGCAGTTTCTGTACTACTTGTATTATATCAAATTCTTCTTGTACTTACACTTTGTTGATGATGACCACAAAATGAACAAGACCTCATCAGTATTTTATTGTCTGCATTCGGGAATTGAAAATGAAACTCTTAAATCACTGCAACTTGTCCCTCCTAAAGTTCTTGCAAGGAGAATGGAAGGAAGTCCTTAGAAAGTCAAACAAAGTGCTGTTTGTAATGGTCTGGCTTTTTACATGT
>JADRCD010217871.1:3552-18566 GCA_019843815.1 Montemys delectorum | reverse complement strand
GGGGGGGGGGGGGCTCAGATTCCACCAGGCTGGACGATCAGAGAGCTGAGGCTTATCTGAGAAGGTCGTCAGCTTGCCAACAGTAGAGAAGTCTCATGGTTTATGGGAAGGTCCGCAAAGGTGAGGGAGCCAAGACCACATAGCTGGCAATAGGCCAAGCGGGTGCCAGGGCCCAGGTCCGGCTAGTAATTTTTACCACTTTCCTACCACCGAAATTTGGATTTCTCTCCTTGCCAACTTGGATTCTACCATCTGCCAGTGATCTATTGCAATATCAATGCTGGGAATGGGGGTTTGGGAGGTTGTTTTGTTTTGTTTTGTTTGTTTTTTTTAGCACAGTAATAAAACTTCTGGGCAGATAAGACCTTCTCTCATAGACAGAGAAATCTGTTGCTCTTGGCTGGTTCAGCTGCCGGGGCATGTGTGTCACCTGCAGTAGCAGTGACTCTACTAGACTTGACTGGACTCAGTTGTCTAGGAACTAGCTGGCTACAACTGGACCAGGACAGACTCTGTGGAAAGACAGAGTGAGGGACTCATGTGTCCCTCAGCCTCCGGTACAGGGGCTGCAGCATGTTCTCAGGCCTGGCAGAGGGCAACAGCTGGCAGGCTCAGCATGCTCCATTGTATGACCTGGACCCATCTTACTTGCTGATATTGGCTAAATCCAGTCTCCCAGCCAGTCCGGGATCAGTAGTAGTGGGTGTGAGTTGGGTGGGGGTTGTGGGAACTGTGGAGAAACATGGGAAGGCGCTTGCATCCCGGAAGGGCTCAGGACTTCAGAACATTGCGATTGGCCATGCCTCCTCTGTCCCTGAAAGATAAGATATTGTGCATCTGAGCATGCAGTCTCATCCATATGTAGGCCTGCTCTTGGGGGCAAAGCACCACTTACTATCTCTGAATATTTCCACTGAGGAAATCCAACAGTTCTGGGTGAGCACTGTGAAGCAATTCTGAAGCAGCAAGAGCCATGGCCCGCAGGAGTAAGATGCCTACAAATGTCAGTCCCTGTCCCAAGCAGGACATGGAGAGAGCTACTCCCAGCCAGGACAGTGGGCCAAGTGCAGAGAAGACATGCTCAGCCTAGGTTAGAAGGGCTTTGGGAAGCTCTCATCGAGGAGTAGTGTGGGGGTGGCTCTGAAGGAAGAAGATGTCTTCAGACAGAGCTTGGAGGGCTGCTCTGAACTCCTTGGCCACCCCAGGCCTTTCACGGAAGTCTCTCCTTCCAGGAGTGGCTTCCCGGGTCCTTTGTGAAGAGAATCTCCCAGCTGGACACCCAGTCTCCCGTCACCAAGATCAATGGTAAGAGATGTCTGATTGAGTCTGCCTTTTGACACGTTTGCATGGGAATCTCCAAATCAGGGAAACCCAGCCACACTGTCCCCTCTTGCCCTGACCCCAGCTTATCATACTTTGAGACTTCTGGACAAGCAGGTCCTGACTATCGAGGGAGTACCCTTCAAGGCTGGGGAGCTGATCTGACGTGACCTTTGGCTCCTCAGTGGCTGTGGATAGACTGCCAAACTTCCAGGCGGCCCCCAGTGCTCCTGGGGACCAGCCCCAAGCTCATCATCAGTGCTCCATCCACCTGAACTGTGAAGATACTCTGCTCCTCCACCAGGCCTTTGAAGATGCCAAGGGTGGACTGCCTTCCCAAAGGTAGGAGAGACCTGGCCTTTGTGTCCCCTGTGTGTTCTGAGCCCCCTCTACCTGGCACTAACCCTTCCGTGTCCCAGAATCAATCTGCCTGTGTCTATCCATGTTTAAGGACACAAAACATATCTCAGACAGGAATTCTGAACATCAGAGCAACAGAGATGGAGAGGGGGTGTGTCTTTGACTTTCCTTGCTGCTAAGGGACAACATGACCATGGCCACTCTTACAAAGGCACACCTTTAACTGGGGCTGGCTTACAGTTCCAGAGGTTCAGTCCATCATCATGGCAGGAAGCGCGGCGGCATGTAGGCAGACATGAGACTGGAGGAGCCAAGAGTTCTACATCTTGATCCGAAGGCAGCCAGGAGGAGACTATGTTCTGCAGGCAGCCCTGCAGGGGACGGGGTGGGGGGTGGCGCTTCAGCACTGAGTGGAGCTTGAACACTAGGAATTCTCAGAGCCCACCTACACAGTGACACACTTCCTCCAACAAGGCCACCCTGTTCCAACAAGGCCACACCTCCTAATAATGCCACTTCCATGGGCCACGCATATAGAAGCACATGGGTCTATGGGGAGGGGGCGGTGGCAAACCTACTCAAACTACCACATGGGGGCATGTTGGGAGTGTCCCAGGCTAGTGAGAGACAATCTTGAGAAGGACAGCACTCAGAATGAATAAAAGAGGAAGAACTTCCTGGGTAGGAGAAGGAGAGATTCAGTGACAAGAGAAGGCATGCTCACTTAGCCCCTCGTGCATGTCTGAGGAGCCCCTTCATCCAACCTGCCCGAAGCACCCCCCATCTCAGCTGTACTGCCGCCACAGGAGACGGCTGGCAACGCTACAGCCTTCACCCTCTATGTCCTGAGCTCCTACTCAGTGTCAGGCTCCACACCAGGCATGGGCTGTGGGGCCTGGGGTGTAAAGCAGATACCAAGTTTAGGATAGTCCTGGTGCATAAGAACTCACAGCATAAGATGAGCATAAGGCTCAGCTCAGACTCAGAGCAGCAAGAGAGACCCACAGAATCTCCACTCTGTGCTGGCCCTCTACTAGCTAAAACCAGCCAATCATGTCCGCCAGTAATAGGCACCAAGGAGAAAAAAATCTGCTTTCTAAAAGAGACGCCGCCCCGTCCTACCCCACCCCATGATGTGGCATCTGAGTAGGGACTCGAAGGAAGCAAGACAGGTTGTGTTCCTCCGAGGAAGAACACCTAGAAAGAAGGGAGCGTGCAAAAGCCCTGACGCAGGGGCATACTGGGTACTGGGATAGATAGACCAGGCTAGAGTGGAGGGCATTATCCACTGGCCTGGCTTTCACTCCAGGAAAGCCTGACTTTTCCTTTAGAAAGACCTCCCCGTCCAGTGTGGACAAAGAGGAGACACCTGTTACAATTGGTTATTGGGTGCAGAATCTGAAGGCAACAGGACAGTGGCTGGGACCTGAGTGGAGACAATGTGTGGGGTGGGGTGGGGGGTGGAGCACAGGTGCTGAGCATGCGTTAAAGATATGTAAAACACAAGGGTGGGCAGAAAATGTTAGGCAGAAAATGGTGTGTGGGAGGGAAAGGGAGCAACTGGAAAACTATGAGAAAGGAAGAGGCTTCTGGGGGGCTTTGAGAAATGTTAGGCACCAGGGTTTGGACAATGACAGGAGAGGCTGGCAGATGTCTAAGGTGAGGGGGGAGAAGTACAGCTGAGCGATGTCAGCCTGAGAGAGGGTATTTCACATGGCGGTGAAAAATGAGCATGTGGTCTAGATCTGTGGGGATGATTCCAGCCCATGGGTACTAAAATCGGTGACACTCAGGTCCCTTTGTAAAATGGCAGAGCCTGAGTTTAATCACTGCACACCTCACATCCTCTAATGACCACCCGTCATCTCTAGATGACCTAAATTCACACCCACGCGAAGGCTGCCACGCAACATGGTTTATAGGATGATGCCGGGGGGTGGGGGGAGTTAGCATTTTCACTGAATATAGTTTTCATTCTTTATAATATTTTCAATCTGTGGTTGGAGGATGCACAGAGCCCCCAGGCATGGAGGGCCAAATGTATCTAGAGATCTGAGGGGATGTTAGCTGTAGGCAAAGGTGGTAGGCTAGACATGGGACACCATACTATGCTGCTTGAATAGATCTAGACACCCTGCTTTGCCTGTTCATTCCAGATAGGGTTCCTGGGCCAGGAGGAAAGGGGTAGGTGTGGTTGGACCCTGACCACTTGAGAACTGGATGACTCAGGCTTGGCCCCTCCACGGGTCTCACTATCTGGCATTTGAGCTGGGGAGCCCAGATTAGAACACAGGTCTGTGAGGAAGGAAGGTGTGACAGGGCCACACCTCTGAGCCAGTGGAGAAAGGACCAGAACCCTGGGGTCTGGGCTCTCTGTCTCAAGGAACGACACAGAGGTGGTCTGGATGATGCTGACCACCATGGTTTCACAGTGATAATCAGACCAGGTTTCTGAGGGCCTTCATTTATCTCCTGTCACCTCAGGATGGCCCTGAGTTCTTCTGACCCTCTCTGCTCCCCTTGACATCTCAGGCCCATGATTGAACTCTGCATCCCTTCATCGCTGGACCCCACCCTGGCTCCACCAGGCTGCCATGTTGTCTCTCTCTTCACTCAGTATACACCCTACACCCTGGCAGGAGGCAAGGTCTGGAATGAGCAGGAAAAAAACATGTATGCAGACAAAGGTAAAGAACGTGATGCAGGGATGCCCGGCCGTGGGGTCCACTGGGAATGCTCCCTACTCCCCGGCCATGGGATCCACTGGGAACGCTCCCCACTCCCCATAGCCTCATTCTAGCTAAACACTTGAGGGGGTGTCCCAAGGGAAGAGATGTACTCAAGGAAACCTCATGTCAGCATGGTGGATATTGGCTGTGATCAGACCCTCGGTTAAGACAGCCAAAAGGAGAGGGTCCCAAGCTAGAGAGATGGCTCAGTGGGGTGAAGGCACATGTACGAGCCTGATAACCTGAGTTTGATAGTGTAACATAGAGTGGAGGGAGAAATCCAACTTCTGATGTTGTCTGACCTCCACACTGGAACACACACACACACACACACACACACACACACATATACACTCTCACATACACTCTCACACACACATACACATAGATACACACACTCATACACAGATACACACTTCCACATACACGTGCATTCACACACACATACACACACACACACACACACACAACAGCACATAGCATTTTTTATAAAGCAGTTTCTCACAGTCCAGTCAGGAAGACTAACGAGGAAGCAAGTTACCACAGTGCATTGTTCTTTAAGGACCAAAAGAAAGTAGCCGTGAGCCAGAGACGCGAGAACTCCCAAGGGTTTTCAACAGTGAATGGGGGTAGGCCAGAAGGCAAAGAATAATCCAAGCAAAAGAAGCCGTGTGGTCAAAGCATTGAGGAAAAGCTACTTTGCATATTCCACAGCAGACAGGTAGCATCGTGCTTAGGTCAGGGTGAAGAATGAGGGAGTGAGGCTAGCCCGGCTGCAGGCCTTTTAGATAAAGCATGTATTTGCTTATGGACCATTTTTCATTTTGTTTTTTACTTGCTGGTATATAATTTGCATGGGATAAAATAAACTACTGACTCATATAATTCAATAGATTTTACTAAATTTATGAGAACCTCATTGCCCCTCTCTTCCTGATGCTTTTCCTGGCCTCTAGTGTTTGACTGCATCGAGGCCTACGCCCCAGGGTTCAAGAGATCTGTGCTGGCCAGAGATATCCTCACCCCGAGGGATCTAGAGAGAATCTTTGGGCTTCCTGGAGGGGTGAGTGGAGGTCTGAGGGCCTCATCCCACTGTCTTCCTGCCTGCCTCCCTGGTTGGCCCCTTTGGGTTTTACCCAGCCTTCATTAGGAAGTGGTGGAGCCCCTGGATGAGTAGGCCAGAAGAAAGAGGACACGGATGTACAGGTGCCACTCAAGAAGGTCACTAGACCTGTAGCATGGTAGAAAGCCTGCCTCACCTTTCCCATCAGCCTTTTCTAAAGAACTCTTCCTCCGCAAGGAAGCAGGACCCTGTGGTGAGCTTTGGTTTTCCAGATAAAGGAAATTGGAGGCCAGAAGCCAGGAGCCTGGCAGTAATGGGTCTAGGAGCCCTGTGAGGAGTCAAGGATCCCAGAGAGGAGGCTGGGAGCCCATGAGGAGTCTGGAGTTCCAAGCTGAGGCAGCTCCAACCCTGCCACCTCTGGCCACAGGAGCTACTGAGCCTAACGAGGCCATAGTGAGCCGGGTGGTCTATGATGCATATCAGTGGGGAACCTAGCAGGGACAAGTGACGCCATCACATTAAACCATGGCATTGACTATATGCCAAAACAATCAGATTGGAATCTATTAGACTAACTAAAATATACTATTGACATAAATGTCACTAATTTGCCGTTTACTTCTTAAATGCAGCTCCTAGCAAATCTAAAATTGCATGCATGGCTCTGGTCATCTTTGTTTCAACAGCACAGATCCAGACAGAAGGCAAAAAAACCAGGCAGTGGGAGGGGCTTCAGAGACTGAGTGGATGGTCAGTCTGAGGCAGGGATGGGTCAGAAGTGTTGGTGACAGGATGGCCTGGAGTGTGGACATGACATGAAGGTTGAACCCCAGAGGCTAAGGTCACAAAGGCAGGATGGCTTGGGGAAGAAGTTCACATGGGGACCAGATGAGGGGGCAGTAAGAGGTACAGCCTACGGTGACATCTAGCAGATTCTGGTCTCCCTGTTCGGGATACCCACTGCCTTTCTGGGCCAGTCTGGACCAATGAGCAGAACCAGCTCCCACTGTTTCATGTCTGCTGCTGACAGTGCAATGCCCATGGGGCAGGGGTGGGGATGGAGATGCTCAAGGCCAGAGATGGTGGCATACCAAAACCCCAAGCCCCAGCAGGAGCCTGTGCCAACACAGCAAGTCAGCCTGTCTTCTTAACAGACTGGGAGTTAGTGGTCCACAGCAAACCCCCAGGGTCCCCATTCAATCTTCCTGCACTCTTTAGATGCCCCTATTCCTCTTTCTTCTCATTGAAAAACCCCTAGGAGTTTCACCCAGAGTCTGGGACATGTCCCTCTCCTCTCTCACCCTGAGTCAAGAACCCAGGGAAATAATCCAGGAGGCAGGAGGGCCTGGGTTAGAAGAAGAGAGGGAGAGGAGGAGCCAGTCATTGTGGCAAAACCCGTTCCACTCCTACATTAGCAGCTGGAACCCCGGAACCCTGCCTCCCCATAGTACTCCTACACTAACGGCTGGAACCCTGTAACCTTGCCCCCACAGAACATATTCCACGGTGCCATGTCCTTGGACCAGCTCTACTTTGCCCGTCCAGTGCCCCAACACTCTGACTACAGAAGCCCTGTACGGGGCCTGTACCTCTGTGGGAGTGGCGCCCATCCTGGTGAGTGACCTACTTCCTGTGTGGGCTATAAGGGCTTGTGGGGTGAGAGTCTGTCCTAAGCTTGCCTACAGAGGAGGATGTGGGAAGCTGTCACTGTGTTCCAAAGCCTCTGCACAAGGAAAGCACACAGCAGCATCGATGCCAGGCTGCCACAACCCTCCACTTTGGTAAACATCTCCTCCTACCTAGGTGTAGGGACGAATTGTGATGCAGGGTGGAGCAGCGCCTCCAGGGGCTGTGGGAGGCTCATGGTCCTTAATTCGTCACCCATCTTTGAGACCAAAGAGGATCAGTAGCGTTCCTTAACCTTGAAATTCTTTGCTGGACCAACTCCAAGCCTAGGTGACTTCACTGTGGTTGTCATCTCCTCGAGACGCCCTCCCTGGGATGTGGGCAAGGCTCCCACAAAGAGCTGTGTCTCCTGCCCGCACCTGATTCTTACAATTCAGCTTTACCTGCCAAACTGCCAAGTGCTAAACTGCCTCAATGGCAGAGTGTGGGACAAGAGGCCAATGTGGCCACAGCCTGCCTGCTCTCTCCCAGCTGTGTGTGGAAGCTGTAGGGAGCCTAGGCAGTTTGGCAGTTGTTCCAAATTGTGGCTTCTGTCCCCGAGTCCCGCCCTGTCCCTTCTGGTGGGCATCTGAGCAGAGCTTTGGTTCCAGGAGGAGGCGTCATGGGAGCAGCTGGACGGAATGCAGCCCACGTAGTCTTTAGAGACCTCAAGAACATGTGATGCTGGACCAGCTCTGACCCTGGGGAGAAAAGTTTTCCCCGCACGTTGAGCCGCCTAGCAAGCCATCTGCCCAAGATGGCCTGTTCCCAAGGAGGCCACTGGAGACAACTGTACAAGCAAGGTGCCATTATTTCTTAATCAGGGACTCAGTTACATTTAGCTCAACCTCACCTGTGCCCCAGGTGTCCATGGATTAGCTGGGTTTGTCTTGTTAACAACAATGTTTTGTATAGAGACTGCTTGTATTGTTTTTCTGTGTCTATAGCCTGGGGGAGCTTAGCATACTAGTTGGACACAGTCCATCTAACACACAGAAGAATTTGATCCAGCATCCAACTGTTCCCTTCTTGTCTGGGGGTTCCCACTACCAACTGATTGGAGGCCTGGCCTGCCAATGCCCAGTCAACTACTGTCATATTCCTGTCACTATAAAACAAACTCACAGTGACTCATGAGCTCTCTCTCAGGCCCACATGATGGACCCGAGCAAAGCTTTGCATCTCAAGCCATTGAAACCTCTGGTCAGGAAACAGCAGTTGTGACTGCGGAATGGGTTCACCAGAAACTGCAGGAACCACTTTGTACCTCCTACTTGCCAGGTGCTAAATCTGCCATGTCCGACACTAAACCTTTCAACGTACAAAGGCCTCATTCTGCAGTGAATTGGGCTGTCACAGTCAGAAAGAAACACAGGACAGTTCCATGAGTAACAACTGTACTGACAGTCTTTGCATGCTGGTCAAAAGCCACCATACCAAGCTGTCCTCTCTGAAGGTCAGATAGAGCTTCCAGGGGCTCTCATACCTAGCTTCTTCTGCACGATCAGTTAGCACTTGACAACATTTCCGGTCAGTCTTTCATGCAATCAGGAGACATTTTAATATTCTTTATGCGATGTACATATGTCTTTCTTTGAACTTACTTTATATAAAGAACTATTTAGTGTTATGTGTTCTTTTGAAAACATTTTAATAGCTGTCTAATATTCCCTTGTGCGAATAATCCATAATTTACTATGGGATATTCAGTCCAGCCTTGACCTTGATTGCTGCCACCAGCCCAAGACCAGACAGCTGCTCTATGGTAGTCCTCCTCCTGTGTGGAGCCTCCCTCCCACAACCTGCCTCGCAGGCACAGCTGCTGACCATTCTCTGCTAACAGAAGGAACTTGAAGGGGGGTAGGGGAAAGTAGGAGACTGTTTTAACACTGTGAGAAGAACTTCCCACAGTTTGGAGATTCCCCACCGGATGTCTCACATCTTGGAAAGATACAATTCTGGTCCAGATGGAGATAGAAAACCAAGGCTTCAATACTGTGAAGTGCCTCAGATCCTACAAGGCCCCAGCTCATGCCAACCCACTAAGAAGGGTAGATTAGCCCTACCCAAAGTGATGGCTCTGCAGATTGGCCATGAATCAAGCAAACAGGTCCCTTGCTGACTTCTGCACATAAAACTCTTACCAGAATAAACAAGTCAGGGCTTTCCCCTTACCTGATTTACAGCTGCCCCACACACCCTCTCTTCCCCCAGGTCCCTGAGCAGGAGGGAAACTTCCTCCCAGGCACAGATCTTTAAGAACCTCAAGCAACACAGGAAGCTCACTGGAGAAGTCATTATGTCACACAGCGGCTGTGACAGTGAGCAGAGAGGTTCAGCGACATGTGAGGTTTATGGCTCCGGAAGAGATCTGGCTGTCCTGGTGGGAGGAGGGTCAGATGCGCCAGAAGCAGTGTGCCTTGTGAGCTGGTTCAGCACTGACAGCCTGTGTTCTGGGACACAGAGAACACTCCAGTGGTGGAGGGTGGGGCACAGCAGAGTGCAGGAAGGCATTTGGACAGGGCTGGGGAGGGATGAGAAATTAAAAGAGAGAGAAGAATACAGGTTAACAAACCTGGAAAAACTTTTAACCACACCAGGAGTTAACTAACTGTGTTCCAAACCAAATGACCATATTTTAATCTAGATAGTTTAAAAACATTGTGATAGAAAATTAGCAGTGTGTACCTTCCCTGATTTCATTTGAATTCTGTTAGCTCTGTAATGCAAGTTGTCAGATCAAGAGTTCTATAGCTGCCTAGCTATACCTTCGAATAACAAGAGAATTGGAAGATAAATTAAGTGATATTGGGGAAAGGGCATTTGCTTAGGATGCAGCAATCTTCCAAAACAATACTTGAGATAAAGTAATAAAGGAGGCTATCTTTGATTGTCCCGGGCCTGCAGAGAAATGCAGGTGGCTTAAATGCTATTTGTGTACAGAAGGGGAAATGATGCAAGACCAAAGTGTTTTCAGATTTCAGTTTTCTGAGTTTAGGACCATTGGCATAGACTGTCCTAAGCAAGCATCCCTAGGCAGGATTCTGAAAACCTGAACCTTGGTGAGCATCAGCCCTTCAAAGCACTGGGTTTCTGAGCATTTGGGTTGTTAGATTTTCAGATTCAGGTCCTCAACCTGTACTAGTGTGCAACACTGCTCATAGCACCTCCAGACTGGAACTAAACTACCCAAACAGACACCCATCAACTATGGAGTGGTAAGTTGTATATACTCATGTGCTGGAATACCATTGAACAATGTAGAATGAGCACTCTAGACCCAACACAGCAGTACTGTGGTATGTCTCAGAAGCCAGACACGAATGATTCATGCTGCAGGATCCCACTCATGGGATGATTAAAATCAGGCTAAAGAAAGCTGCCCTGTTCAAGTTTCATCTTCATTGGTTTCAGAGCCTGGGGGGCAATGAAATCCCCCAGTATGCAGATGGTATCTGTAGTTCAATCTGTGTTATGGTAACAAAGATATGTCCTGCATCCTAAATACTGGTTGTGTTGCACACTTAGAACATTGCAGCTCCTGTGTACATGTTATACTCCCATGAGAAAGTTTAAAATGAACTTAGTACCTGAGACATAAGTGTCGGCACTTATTACTGTCCTGGCTTCACAGCTCTCATTTCCCAGCAAAGCCCTGGGTCTGAGTCTACATGCAGAAGGAGGAAACTTGATAGGCAGGCCCTCAGGGTCCCTTACCCATGATCCCTGCTTGGAGCCTATTCTGTGCCATTGAGTATGAATGCACCCCTTGAGTATGCATGCAACCTGAGGACTACTTCTAACAATAGAGTACATCAAGAGTACCTAGATGTAGGCAAGTAGGTCATATAAGGGAACAGCATGCATCTTACAGTGCTATTTTTGGACTCCTGGCTCTCTGTGAGGGGGAAAGGGACTGCACTGCTAAGGAGAAGGGAGAAGGCCCAGATGGCAAGGAGCTCTAGTCAGGCTCAGGTGACAGAAGCGCTCAATCCTCTGCCTCAGAGCACCTGACTTGACCAGCATCAGGACAGTGGACATCCCCAGCACAGCCTCCAGGTAGGAGTGTAGCCTGGGCAGTGCCTTGATTACAGGCTTGTGATGATCTACACAGAGAGCTTTGGCTTCTCTGTACCTGGATCCTTAATCAATGAAAGCCGTGTGAGAACAAAGGCGTGGTGTCTAGCACCACCAAGTCGGTAGTAACCAGTTAACGAGAATAAAAATTTACTGCAAGAGAGAAGACCCACAGCCAGGAGCATGATGGGAGCAAAGTAAGTCTCATGGCTGGAGTTGAAATTGTGCCTTGAGATTCCACAATCACTCTATGATTTAGACTCTCTGGTGGCTGGCTATCTGTCCCCAAGGAGGGTGAAGTCTGGAGTAAGCCACCACCGAGGGCATGGAGAGAAACCTCATGAGGGTTCACCACCACTGGACCTATGGCAAGTCCTTTCCCCAGCCGTCTCTCAGTTTCTTCTGTAACTGATGGAAATGAGGACATTTGCCTCACACAGGCACACAGTTAGCAAAGTTTCCTTCATTCTTTATAAAATGGTAAGTTAGTGTGCTTATAAATGAACCAGACAGAGTGAGAAGCATATGGGAACATTCTGGGCCCACCTGGAGGTAAAGAATGAAATGCAAGTTGTCATTTGAAACAGAAAAGAAGTCCCCTCCATTGAAGACATAGGGCCTCCCTCTATGAGAGAGGCCCCATCCTAACAGCCTCTACCCTGGGACCTCAGTAACACACACACACACACACACACACACACACACACACACACACACCTGTACAATAAACCATACCGACTCACGCAGATCAATACAACAGGACAGGAAAGAAGGAAGCAGGCTGGGCAGCTTGCCAAAGGCAGAAGTCCGAGTGACTGCTGTGTTGTATTTCTGGTCCAATAAATCAATGTGCCTTGGAAGGGCTCCTCCAACTCTGTGGCTGTAATTGGAACTACCTTCCTCAGGGGCTGTGTGCTACGTTCAAGGTCAGGAGACAAGCTCTGGTTCTCCTGGTCCCCACAAGCATTCGACACCTACCGTAGGGCAAGGCACTGCAGCTGCCGGAGAAAGGGCGGCTTGGCTGGTGAGTCCACGTGCAGGCCGTGAGAGGCCAGGAGAAATGGGATGGGGGCTGACTCCTGACGCCTCTCCTTCTTGGATTTCCAAACTCAGCAAGCATTTTGTCTGGGTGCCACCTCTAAAACTAGTAAGGGGACTGATTGCAACAGAGGTGCCACCCCCACACCCACCCCCCAGAACGACATGCTAGCAATGATGGCTGCTGCTTTCTGAGTTCTGATGGTGTGCCAAGCAGTGCCCAACCAGATGCAATACTTGCATTAATCTTCCTAAGTCCACCATAAACCAAGGTCCCTTAACAGGAAGTCAGCTTTGGTTAGCTGAGCATCAGCACAGTGACAGTAAATATTTTTCTGGTTATTGACCCAGTCAAGATAAAACAAGGTTTGTTTGTTTGTTTTTTTTTTTCTAGTATTGAAAGTCATGTTCTAAGCAAGGAGATACACTCTTTCTCAACTAAAGACAACTGGTTGCATGGCCACCAAATCCTACAAGGCTTGTCCACTTTTTGTGCAAGGTTGTCCACAGGCAGGAAGCAGTGGCCCAGAATGTCAGCGCAGTCAAAGTCTGGTGACTGTGGACAAAGCGAACGGTCATGTAAGTGGACAAAGAGCCCACATGGAAGGATCTCAGATGGTTCCGTTATGAAATGAACCAGTGTTGTGGATGTCCCTGGTGCGGTTTGTATTTGATGTTAATTCTGCTTCCTCAAGAGGGGCTGTCCGGACAAGGAGTACATCATGTACTCAGGTGATTTCATGTGAACCTTCTGCCCAATTTAACTGGCCAAATAGAGCCTAGACCCTGTAATTGGGCAGTGGAAGGGAAAGATGGTGCTGGAAGTTTGAGAGAACGGAGAGACGGAGGAGAGGAAGACAAGGAGACAGAGGAGAGAGGTGGAGGAAGAGGAGGTGGAAGGAAGATGGAGGAACCACAAGTAGCAAGAGATCTCAAAGCTGGGGAATAGAGTAATGTAGTGGTCTATCTTCTCAGTCTAGGTGTACAGCTTATAAATATTATAACCGAGTTGTGTGTTCTTTGCATGGGCTTTTTGGGGTTGGAGATTTACCGCAACAAACCAGTACGGGCATTTGCAGGATAAAGGAATAAGCTGAGCTGGCTGCCATGAGCTCCCAGGGCCAGGAAACGTTTTCATTTTTTTTCCCCAAGACATTGTCTCTCCATCTATCCCTGGCTACCCTGCAACTTGCTCTTAGACCAGGCTGGCTTTGAACTCTCAGAGAGCTGCTTGCCTCTGTCTCCTGAGTGCTGGAACAAAAAGTGCATGCCATCACATCTAGCTGGACCATTTCTTAGAGCAGAGGACAGGAGTGGACTAGATTTGGTGAGTGTAAAAGACAAGGAGGGCGTTCAAACTCTGCTGGGACTATGTGGTGAAAGCTGAACGGGGGATGGGGCCGAGTATTCACAGCACACCAGAGTATAGAAGAGGGTTTGTAAAGAGCCATGGTGGATGGCCATGTGGGAGGTTCATGCTCTTGAGAGGCCAGGGTGAGGGGGTGGATGGGGGAGGTGGGAGGGGCTTCATTCAGTAACCAGCAGGGTGGGAGGTGGATTGGCACACGTTGGAGGATGTCCAGTCCTTGGCTGGTCTAAGTGACCCCATTCACACTGTTGACAAAGGCCCAGAGGCAGAGTCCAGCATTTCCTACCCTGCCACCCAGAAACCTCAGTGAGTTATCCAGGTTCAGAAGTAGGTCAGGAATTGGAACTGCCACCAGGAGGCTAGAACAGAACATTGCCAGTCACATCCTCTGTCTGCTTGGCCAGGAGCTCAGTGCTCAACACCTTGGAAGTGATTCCCCCAAGAGTAACCCAGGTCTCTAGAGTAAGAATCCACTTGGGCGCTGCATGGCCATCTGCCAGGACCAGGACAGACAGAGCCTAGGGGCGAGTCTCTACAAGAGAAGCCAGAGCTGGGTTCATCTGCACTCTGTAGAAACTGGAGCAGCCCATATCTGGAGTTGGAAAGAAGCTGAACAATAAGGCACAGATTTCCTTGGAATGGGAGGGCTTGCCGGGCAACTGGGTTTTAAGAGGGAAGAAGATGACCCTATTCTTACAGTAACCCTCTTCAGTCCGTAATGAGTAAAGCCCTCTGCTGCACCGAGCAGCCTCCTAATGTAAGTCACCCTGAGACTCCAGCCTATGCCCTTTAGCACACGAGATGGGAGCAGTAATGGGAGCAGCCGGGTGTGAACTCTAGAAGCCCACTGGGGCGGGAAACTCGGTGAGTTATAATAGCGGAGTAAATTAATTTCACATAAGTGGGATTAGCAGTTAAATAAATGGCAGTCCCAGTGCTAACGATGTCTGGAGTGCTGTGCCCCTGGCCAGGGGACAGAAAGGGTTCTCACTCTTGGTTGAGCAGGACTCAGGCCACTTGGAGGTCACTATCTACAGTTAAGGATAACTCTGAGAGGGCAAAAACGCTATTGCATTAGAATAAGCACCCTAACTTAGGAGATGGAGGCAGGGTGTGGGGGAAAGCCGCTTTTCATGGTGCCCAGCACACTCTGCTCTAAGCCCAGCCTGGACGGTGGCTTGAGATGACCCAGAACCTTGGGGGAAGTTGGAAGCAATGGGTTCTAAGCATGGGTTTGTCAGGAGCTATTTCAAATGGAACTTGTGTTGGTTTTATTTTAAATCGTCAACCTCTTGTTTGTTTGAGCTATTTAAGGCTCCTGTCCTTTTCTCAGTTTGAAATGACCTTTCTGCTTCAGTGAGTACAATCTTGAGCTTCTTGGGTCTGAACTTGA
>JADRCD010217870.1:0-11996 GCA_019843815.1 Montemys delectorum | reverse complement strand
TTTTTTTTTTTTTTTTGGTCTTTCGAGACAGGGTTTTTCTGTATAGCCCTGGCTGTCCTGGAACTCACTCTGTAGACCAGGCTGGCTTCCAACTCAGAAATCCACTTGCCTCTGTTTCCCAAGCGCTGGGATTAAAGGCATGTGCCGCCACTGCCCAGCATGGCATTGTTATTACTATGGCCTGTCACTGGCCTTATATTTTGTCAAGGTTCACCTTCCTCACTTGCTGATTGGCTTAATAAAGATCTGACAGCCTATAGATAGGCAGGAAGGGGAAGGCAGAACGTCCCTGCAGAGTGGGGGCCTCTGGGAGAAGGCAGAAATGAGGATTCGCCAGCAGGGCATGGAGGTGGATGGACGAACAGGTGAGGAGAGGTAAAGAAGAAGCCACACGGTGGGTTGGATTAGTTGAGTTGATTTAGACTGAGCTAGCTGAAAGTCTGCCCAGCTAAAAGCCTGAGCTATAATAAATGCTAAGTCTCTGTGTCCTTATTTGACTACTGGTGTATCTAGAAGGTTCTGCCCTAGTCTCTTCCTGCTTCTCCACTTCACACCTGCGCAGGACTGTCATATTGGACCTTCCCATGTGCAGACTCACAGGTATTTGAGCCAAGTGAAATGACCAGATCAATCCTCCTGCAAGCTCTTTTCTGGAGAAAAGTGATTAATATAACCTATGTACATATTTACTTTGAAGAATGTGTGGCTCCAGAGTGGATACTTTGTTTCTGCTACACTGCTCTTCCTGCAGCTGGCCCTCCCTCTTTACACATCTCGGTTTTCCTTTTCAGGTAGTAGGCAGAAGTCACTGAGGGTGTGTACATTTGTACATCTGTGCAGGTGTGCATGGCCTGTGTTCCTGCAAGGGACCAGAGAAAATGGGTATCTTCCTCCATCAGTCCTATATTCTCTTGAGGTGTGGTCATTTCTGACCCTGGAGCTGGTCTTTGGCTACTTTGTTGGTCAGAAAGCCACAGTAGTCCTCCTGTCTTTACCTGCCCCCCTCCCACAGTGAGCCTTGCCCAGCTTCCTACATGGGTTCTGGGATCTAGACTCAAGTTCTCTGATTGCCCACCAAGCACTCTTTCCTCTGAGCCATCTCCCTAGCCCCTTAGGTTGTTTGTTTTTTAATGTGTGCTGGTGTTTTGCCTTCATGTGTCTTTGTGAAGGTACCAGATATTCTGGAATTGGAGCTGTAGACAATTTGAGCTGCCATGTGGTATTGGGAATTGAACCTGGGTTCTCTGGAAGAGCAGCCAGTGCTCTGATCCACTGAGCCATCTCTCCAGCCCCCACCATGTTAACTTTTTAAGTGCATGTTTGGTTAACTATATATAAATGAAGATAAAAAGCCAAACCTAGACCCTCATTCAGAGAGGCAAACATTTTCTGACATTTCTCAACTGCTTGCTGTGCCTTCCCCCAATCTAGTTAGGATTACACTGCATACAATGCCCTACATGTCTACTTACTCATGCCATTCAGGTTCTTAGAGCTAGCTCTAAGAGCTAAGGGTTCATAATTCCATGGACTCTATATGAATAGAAAACACACAGCCACACAGAGAGTGACTCCTCTTTGATTCCCACCTAGTTCCCAAGGGAGTGTCTGAGGGGTGCTGACTGCAAGCTGCCATTGCCCCATTGCCCCACTATCATGACTGTGCTCTCTCTCACCCTTGGCCTTTCTGCAGCTATAAGGGATTCTCCATGTTTTCCCAGTGGCCTGCAGCAGACACCAGAACAGCTTATTCAGTCTGCTCATGACAGGCAGTCTTCACTGATGGGCTGAGGGGGTCGCTATTCTTGTGCTTCTCTGTCCCCAATTTACTTGGCTCCAGCAAGCTCCTTAGCCCCCATTTCCTTAGAAGTGAAGCCTCCCATCACCCACAGTCCCCCTGCCAGGTGTCTCAGTTACCCTGTATTACCCAAGGCCCTAAGTACCCCAACCTCCTCCCAGGTCCTCCTTCCCACGCTGCCCCTGGACATTCTGGGGCCTTCCAATGTACCGGGAGCCCTCCCTCTAGAGCTATCTGTCCCCCTGACCTTCATGTGGTGTGTGACAAGTGGCTTTAGGCTTTGGACTTTAATGTAAGCATGTGATAAAACCTCACTCCTGTTTCTGTTCCTATGCTGTAAAACTTTGAAGAAAGGCAGGAAAGAGGATAAAGTGTGAAAGATGAAATTGACTGTCAGACTTCTGCAGAGATCGCTGAGTTAAAAGAGCATTTCAGCTGTGACATCCATAATCAAGAGTAGAGGGACTAGAGACTGCTTCTAAAAGCCCTGTGAACAGAGGACCAGGCCCCCCGCCCCGCTTGCCACTGGTGCTCAGGTCTCTCGCCCCCTGACTATAGTCCCTTGTTTCCCTGTCTACCCTGCTCCCTGCCCCTCGCCTTAGTTTGCTAGCTATCTTCGCTCTTATCCCCCCTGTGTCTCTCACCCTTCACTACCCTCCTTCACTTCCCTCCACCTAGCATAGCATTAATGTATAGATTTCACACCCGTCCTATTTCTCAGCTACGACGTCATGTGTTATTAATAGCACCAATAGATGAGTTGTGCTCTGAGGCTGCCCTCCCCCTAAGAAGATTTCGGCATTTGTAATTGTTTTACTTCATGGCTTTTAAATGATTTTTCTTCCCAGGGATCCTCAGACCTCTGTAGAGGAGCTCCTTGTTCTCTGAAGCAGGGGAACTGGAGCTCTGCACAGCACCTTGAACAGGCTCTCACCTGGCCATCACCTGTTCTGTTCACTGCACCAGCCTGAAACCTAGGGACAAGCCTTTGTCCCCTGTGTGGAGGACTTTTGTTAAGTTTCCCCCTTCCCTTAAGGCTGGACCTAGGTGCCCTTCTTTCAAACACATCTTTCAGGGTGCAGAGGCTGGCAGAGTGACACTTTGCTGGGTTCCTTGTGAACTGGATCTGCTGAGCTTTAAGGGCTGAAGCAAGGCACCAACTGCCTTGGCATATTTTCTGGAGCACACACTCATGGCTTCCTGAGCCATTCCTAACTAGGACATGATGCCCTGTATCCCTGCCTTCCCCCAGCTCCCTCCTCCCTGCCAGGCACAGTTCCCTAGGATAGTCCCTTCTCTCAGTGGAACACACAGAAACCACCTCCGCCAGCACTGGGCAGCCCCAGTCTCTCAGTCCCTGTCCCCCCCCCCCACCTCTCTCCATTTCCTCAAAGTATCTCTTGTGTTCGCTGGGTACTTTCTTTGGGGTCTGCTGCACAGAGCTGCCCTGGTATTGATGAGTGACAGCCTGGGACGAGGGTTTGCCCAGCTACCAGCAGCATGTGGATGCTGAGCCAGGTGCAGAGCTACTGTAGGAGCCTGTCTTCTCCTCGACTCAGGAACTAGCTTGCATAGGGGCAGGCCCTGTTTGCCACTTCCTGCTTTAATTGAGCCTGTCATACTGAGGTCGATTTAAGAGAACAAGTCCTCTGTGTTCAACCAAGTTGCTACTTGGTTCTGCAAAGTTCTGCAAACAGCAGGATTCCATCCAGGAAGTCCTCGGTCCTGGCTTACCCATGTCGCTGCCCCGATGGCAGATTTACTGGCTCTCTTTGTGGGCAAAGGCTCAGCTCTGCCTCCTCTGGGGCCAGAAGTTCAGTTCTCTACTAGTTGTGAAAGCAGTCAGGGCTGCTTTGGAGTGGGCTGGCTCCTAGGTCAGTGGGGCAGATACGGCAGGCTGTGGCCAGGTAGTTCTCATTGTTGGCTCTCTTGTGTCTGTCTTTAAAATGACCAACCATAAAGTTTATTATAAAGATGGAGAGCTAACTGGGACAAAGAACAGATGGTAAAAAGGAAATTGACACCACAAGGCAGAGAACAGCTCAGCAGCCAGGGCTTGCAGGGCTTCCGGACTTTTCCATGTGCCTGTGACCAGAAATGTAGCAGAAGATGCAGGCTGGGGCAGGAGACATAGTCAGGCTTTCTGAACACTGGACCACGGTAAGGAAAAGGCTTTGTCAGTTGGCTTCCCAGGGCCTGAATCCCTCTGCTCTCAAGTTCTTGACTTCCTCCCCTATGAGGGTAACCTTTTCTTCTCATTATGTAAAGGTGTGTCTCTGTGTTTTTAAGTTGTTATTTCTGTACCTATAGAAAGCCAAGTGGTGGCAGGATTCTGGTATTGTCATTCCTATGGCCCACCACTGGACTTTCTACTTTATAAATATTCGTTCTTCCTCATCTGCCTAAGACGATCTAGAATTGCATCAGATTGCCTCCCTACTGATCAGTTGTAATACGGAGCAGGAAGGAGGAGGGTGGAACTCCCGTGTAGAAAGAAAGATGCAGGGGAAGAAAGCAGAAGCAGGGGAGTCAGAGTGGATGCAGAGGGAACAGGCACTGGCTGCGGCAGAGCAGAGGAAGGAATAGAGCTAGCCACATGGCGGGTCATAAACTTAAGTGATAACTGAAGATTGTCCTAGCAAGAGGCCTAAGCTTTAAACCGTAATAAGAATCCCGTGTCAGTATTTATACCACCGGCAGGTCGCAGGAAGTTCTGCTTTTGCTCCTCGTCTGCACCCTCAGTGCTTCTTAGGCTGTTAGCTGGAAAGAAGGGATGGGACCTAGCTCAGCCTCCGGTGGCAAGTGAACGCAGAGGAGCCTGGCTGGGCCTTGACCCTATCGTCATGGTGGCAAGGACCTGGAATGCCCGTAGCATAGTTCAAAAGTCTCAGAGCCAGAAAAGCCCTGGTATAATAACTCAGTTTGTAGTTGAAGACCCAGGAACTGAGGACTGCTGGGACATTCAAATCCTGACATCGTGGCAGTACAAGGAAGACCTGTCTCTTGAGTGCTGAGCCGGCTCAGAGGGCAGGGCTGCCCTGAAGACAGAGACACACCCAGAACAGAGCTCCACCAGCTTTCTAGGGATTCCTAATCCAGTCAAACCCATACTGACAAGTCTGCATGGCTTCGGGCAATTGACCTAAAGTCTGAGTCCTAGCCAGTAAGCAGTTCTGTTGTCAAGGGGAGTGTGATAGTGAAGTGTGATAATGAACCTTAGGCAAAGCCCCTTGGCTCTAGAACATTTGTAGGAAGCACACAGGTGTCGGAAGAGGTCTGGCTGTCAACAGGACACCTAAATTCACTGTATCTAGTGTTCAGTCCACTGCCCTTGGGTTTGAACTTTTCTATGGTGTCCATGAAAATACCCCAGAACACTTTAACCTGTATGGTTTCTTCTAGGTTCTATGTGGGTTTTACCTGTAACTTGCAGTTGGATCCAGGAGCCCCCAGATGTGCCTGGACCAGGCAGGCGACAAGGCTCACCAGCCTGCTTCTATGAGGATCATCTGAGTGCCAAAGAACAGGGCCACTATAATCTGTGTCTTGCCAGAGCCTGGTAGAGCTCTGAAGTAACAGCTGAAGTCCAGTCTCTCATTGGACAGAGTACAAAGCCAAATTTAAGCCATCCAGAGTCTGTCTGTGTATTAGGCCGTAACAATACATAAGAAAACCAGAGTATATGCACACGCATGCAGATGCCAGAGCAGGTCAGAAGAAGGCAGCACACCCCCTGGGGCTAGACTTAAAAGTGCTTGTCAGCTGCTAGCCATAGGCGCTGTGAGCCACACTAGGAGTTTTCTGAAAAGTTTTCACTCCTACCTCGAGTCTAGCTTTTGAAGAGTACATCAGTTCTTCCTGCTCTGCCTGCGATCCCTCAGCTACCCAGGAACAGAAGCCAGTGGGGAATCCAGAGGCCTGGTTGCTCCTGGACTGCTATCAGTTAACTGCTCATGTGGTCTTGGAGAGGTCACTTGGCCTCTGAGATTCTGTGCTCCCAACCACCTCTAGCCACCACCCAACCCCCAGCAGCCAAGCATGGTCAGAGATGATGTCCTCAGCCTCACCCCTGGGTGTCCTATGCCTGCTGTGCCCTCTAGAACTGGAGGAACAGTCCCAGATGTGTGGGGAGACCAACCTGGATGTGGCCCCATAGAACAATAGGCCAGGTCCCCTACTGCTTCACCAGCTCTGAGAACAGCAGTCTAAGAGAGAGGCACTACTGCAGTGCACAGGTACATGCACAGGAGCCTACAGACAGGGAAGTGGGGGAGGGTGCAGCTGGATGGCTGGGGCCCAGCTACAAAGGATGGGCACATTGCTTTCCAAAGAGCATTTCCAGGGTCCCTTCATGGAAAGAGCCTCTGTGGACCCCAAGATAATGGAGGGTATAGACCTCAGAAACCAGCTGCCTGATCAAGGATGATAAAGGGGTGAAGCAGGAGTTGCTTTCATGTGGGAGGGGCAGAAGCTCATTGGAGGAGGGGACATGGTTCAAAGACTGCTAAGTGAACCTAGTAGCCCAGTAGGACAGCCACAGTTCAGCTTGGGGGACAATCCCTGGAGCACCTAACTGTCCTGGAGACCTGCAACACAAAACCAGGAAGTGGGTGGCAGGCCTCTTCTACCTACTGCATGGCTCTCGGGAGAGCACAGCAGAGCTAGCTTTCCGAAGACCATCCCGAGCAGGTCCTCTTGATTCTTCCTGCCTGCTTGGGTGGGAGAGGTTGGATGTACATGAGGGTATGGGTCAGTGACGCTGCCTGGGACCTAAAGAGAAAGGAACAGTAAGAACTGAGTCCTGGCAACCTAGCTTGGGTATCAAAATGCAATGCAGAAAGCTTGGTGTTCCATGGAAGGTGGGTGAAAGGCATTGTAAACCTGGCCCACCTGCCTAAGAGCTATAGTCGTAATGTCCCAGTGGCTTCTCCCGGTACCCTGGGAAGAAAGCAGATCAGAATAGAACTGATTAACAGCTCTCTGGAAGGAAACCAAAGGTGACTGAACATTCTCCCAACATCCCAATACACACCCTCTCCACTCACAGGCTGCCCTAAAGCCTCAGCAACTGATAGTATTTCTTAAACATGTGTTTTTATCAGGGGTTCTGATGGCCCTCAGCACCTTGCCAGCCCTCCCCTCCCCAATGCTACACAGAGGAGGAGAGAGAAGTAGCTGCCCACTGGGGTATGCCCTGAAGGAAGGTCCCTTCCCTGGCCTCAGGACCTGGAACATCGGGAAATCAGATCAAAGTAGGTTTGATGGATGACTACAGGATGGAGAAGCCAGAAGGGGCTGCCCAGACACACCCAAGGGAAGTGTTCACCTCCAGTCTGTTTTTCTGTTGTCAGGGGCACACTTGGGTGGTGTTTTCTGCTTTGCAGATATTGTCTGCCCCGGCCTTAAAAAAATAAAAAAGATACGTTTTTATTATTTTTAGTTCTCTTCTCTTCTGTCTCTGTCTCTCTCTCCCTCCCCCCCACCGTGTGTGTGTGTGTGTGTGTGTGTGTGTGTGTGTATGTGTGTGTGTGTGTGTATGCAGATGCTCAAGAGCTACAGGTGGTTGTGAGCCACCTAATGTGTGTACTGGGAATGGAAGTTGGGTTTTCAGACAGAACAGCAAGTTCTTTTAAACAGAGTCCTCTCTCCAGCCCCAAATTATCTTCTTAGCATGAGTGGTCACAGTCATGCCCTTTGATCCTGTTTCTCTCTTTTTCTTTCCACCAGGAAGCTCTGCGTCAATGTCACACTTCTTTTCCTCCCATCTTTGACATTTGTACAGGAAATGCTCTTTGCATCCGTGAATCTTCCCTTTCCGCTATTTCTTGCAATCATACTCAGGGCCTTGCCCAGCCTGGGCAAGTGTTCTGTCAGTTTTATCGTAGCTACCAGAAAGTCTTCTGGGAATGAGGCAAGACAGTCTCACTTCTGTCTGTTTCTGAGACAAAGTCTCACTAAGTAGACAAGGCTGGCCTCACAGAGATTATCTGCTTCTGCCTCCTGAGTGTTAGATTAAAGGTGTGAGCCACCACACCCTGCCTAATCTATTATTTCCTTCTGAGCTATTTGTATTCTGTAGGTGTGCTAGGATTGAGGTTTCAGGCAGTGACTTCTCAATCATCACAGCCTGGCTCAAATTCATCTTTAAACAAAATAGGAACCATCAAAACCAACATGTTTTTGCCAGCAAGAACTATGTTTACCCCACATACAGTATAAGGACCCCTGCTTTGTGATTAGACGGACTCAGAAGACCGTCATCTGCATCCTGATGGTGGTAAAAGCGTTCTCCCCCCAGAAAAAAGCTCTTGAAATGCTTGGGGGAATTGTTTGTGGGTGAGTCAGGTGAGATTGTTCGGTGAGGAAAACTCCAGAACCCAATGTGTCAACTTTTGAAATGTTGGTTGTACAATATGCAGGTAAATGTTGTCATTGAGAACTGGGTCCTTCCTGTTGACCAATGATGGCTGTAGGCACTGGACTCATGGGTTTGCCGAGCGCACTGCTCAAATGTAAGGGTCTTACCAGGACTCAGAAAGCCCAGACACCAAACAGTGCCAATGGCATTCTCATCCCCCGCCCCCCCCCGTGTGTGTGTGTGTGTGTGTGTGTGTGTGTGTTCACACGCGCACACTCAAGTTTGACTCAGAGCTGCCTGCAACTCCAGTTCCAGAGGATTCAGCACCCTCTTCTGGTCTCCTCAGGCTTCTGCATCCACATGTGTGCATGAATGCATGTCTGAATACCCAATATACTTAAAAATGTATGTGTGTGTGTGTATATATATATATATATATATATATATATATATATATATATGAATTTTAAACTATGCTAATCCTCTCAGCAGCTGTCACGGGGGCCTTTGGTAAGGTACTGGCACTCTACAAAGTGCTCTTGTTATCTTCAAGGTCCTTTTTTCCCTGGAAAGAGGCCGGAAGGGACAATACAGGTTCCACTGTTTGGATCCCCCTGTGAGGACCGGGCAGGAGTCTGGTGGAGTGTTCCGAGGCCTTATCTTTCAAAGGTGGCCAGTTATTGACAACTTCTCTGAGTGAATAATAGGTACCTCAACGATAAGCCTTGTAAACATGGAGATAAGAAAGGACTGGGCGATGCCTTACGGACTAAGATGCTGGAAGGCAAAGAGGGCGGGACCGGGCTGAGTTCAGATCCCCAGCACCCACATCAAAACCAAGCCTGGTGGAACATGTTGATAACTCCAGTGCTGGAGGGGAAGGAGGAGACAGACAGATCCAAGAGGCTTACTGACTGGCCAGTCTAGCTGAAAGGGTTCCGGAGGAGACCCTGCAAACAAACAAGGTACAGAGTGATTGAGAAAGACACATTCATCTCTGCTCTTCTCCTGCACACGTGCATATGCACCTGCGCACACATGTAAACATGAATATATGCATGCAATTATACATACAAGTACATACAAAAATAAAAACGTGTACCTGAGTCCAGTGTTGCGGCACAAGCCTGTAATCCCAGCACTCTGGGGGCTAAGGAAGGAGGGTCACAAGTTCAAGCCAGTTTGGGTTGCATAGCAAGACTTTATCTCAAAAACAGAAAAATGTGGGCCTGGGGTGTCAGGTGTGTCTCATGGCTAGAATGCTACACTACAAATTATGGCCCCAGGACTAAAAACAATAGCAAAGTGTGTGCCTGTCACTAACGTCATTGAAAGAAAGTAGAAAAGGAGAGAAATAAAATGGATACCCCAAAATGAACTCATCTGCCTGGATTTCTCTGAGACTGCACACAGCTAATTTTCAGCTGTTACTGAAGGCTGTTTCGGCTGTTACTAAGGAAGATGTCAATTTTAACAGCTCATGAAACCATAGGGCCAGGTTCACAAGCCTTGCTAGCTGGTCCATGGAAGCCCCCAGCTCAGTGTCAGCAAATCAGTCAGCCTGTACAGTCTGCAGGCCCGGGGGGGAGGCGCTCTGTAGGCAGCCTTAAGGATGCCATACCTGGGACTGAGACTGGCTTCAGGTCTAGCCTCTGAGGAACTTCAGAGCCAGTGCTGAGTCAGCCAAGTGTATTGGGGGGGGGGGGGGGGGGGAGATTAACCCAAGAATTCCCCTGAGTAGTGTGTCTGGAGAAGGGAGCTTGGAATACGAGCATCAGGGATTTGCAGTGAAGAGACTGGGACTCAGGTCAGAACAGGGTTCCGATGGGAAGCATCTGTCTCATGCACTTGGCCTTGGTGAGTGACGGCAACGGCCTGTGGCGGTTTCAGGTGCACTCCTGTACTCCCATTCGCTCTTCCAGCCCACCCCTGAGCCTCTACCCTTCCAGACTTTGCCCTTATTTTTTTCCAGCACAGCTCCAGGCTCTCAGCTGACTGGCATGCAGGTACCCGGCAGTCTCCCAGCTCTGTTGCCAGGCAGGCCAGCCTAAAGATCGAGGCCAGCCTAAAGATCGAGGCCAGCCTTTGGGAACCTCCACTGATTCCCCAGGTGCTACAGTTTCTGTCATGCCTAGACATACCTGGGAAGACAGAATCTCTCATTACCTCAGTCAGAATGGGCTGTGGGCACGTCTGGGAGGGGAGCATTTCTTAATTGCTACCTGATGTAGAATGACCCACTATCTCTGGGCAGATGGGCCCGAGTTGTATCAGAAATCAAGCTGAGCAAGCCATGGGGAACAAGCTAGAAAGCAGCGTTCCTCCATGCTCTCTGCTTCAGTTCTTGTCTTGTCTTCCCTCCATAGTTGACATAACATACCCACTCCGCCAGGTTGCTTTTGGTTAAAGTGTTCTTTCACAGCAAGAGTAAAGCTAACCAGGACCCCAGGGACAGACAGTACGTGGGCGCTGACATCAGCTCGGGGTCTAGTTCCCAAGCTATATTTGTGTCCACACAATGTTGAGTTCTCCTGCATACCAGACCGTCTACCTGAAGGGGAGACAGCCCTGAAAAGCAGTTCTGTACCGAAAAATCCCGAGTGACCACAGTGCACTGCGCCCAGCATGCACAGAACCGGCTACTGGAGTGCGCTTAGTAGGGAGGCAGCCAGGCGGAGACACAGAGCAGACCCCGGAGAACAGAAGGCCGCGCAGGCCACGCCTCTCTCGCGGCACGTGACCAGAGTGGCCAATCCCTGCGCGGGGCGGGTCCGCTGGTCCCGAAGCACCGCCTCTCGGGTGCTCGAACGGGAAAGAGACGCCAGCAGGGGGCGCCACAGAGCCACGGCCCGGCAGTGCGTATGGCAAGAAGTCACCGGGCCGAGCTAGGGTTCGGGAGGTCGCCGCCGCCCCGCCTCGTTCTGGCTTCTGCTGGGCGTGGACACAGGGAGGAGGCTTCCGGGCTGAGAGTTCGCAGGAATCGAGGACGCGAAGGCGGTCCGGCCGCGCCCCTGTGCGTCCACAGCTGAGGACGTCCCTGCCTAGGGTGGGTACCGGTTACCTACCGGCAGTCCTCGCCTCTGAAAATGAGTGCGGCTCAGCGTCTAATAAAGGGAGCCACGCTGAGCAGGGCTTCGGAGGACAGGCTGGAAAGGGAGGGGGCCGAGGAAGCCACACGCCCAGGAGTGCTTGGCTAGCTAGGCACAAATGGGAACTGACGACCTGGGTCCTGCAGGGCTGACGTCCTGCGGACAGGAAGCTTGGAGAGTCACGGGAGTCACCGCAACTCTGCTTTGCTGTAGTATAAATTGTATTTCAGCCCCTTCTGCTCGGACTAGATCAACTCTATTTTATTTTAGGTGTGTGGGTCATTTGCTTGTTTGCTTGCTTGCTTGTTTTGCCTGCATGTCTGCATCAAGTGCGTGCGACGCCTACGGAGGCCAGAAGAGGTCGGATCCTCTGGAACTGGAGTTACAGATTGTTGTGAGCCACCATGCTAGGAATCAAACCCTGGCCCTCTGCAAGAGCAACAAGTTCTCAACCTCCAGCCCCATTATCAAACTCTTGTTAATTGATGTATTCATTCTCTTTTCGCCTCTCCTTTTCCTCCCTGTTTATGTATGTGTCTGCTTGTTTCTGTGTGCTCGTGGGTTCAGGTACCTGTGCACGTCAGACGAGGGTTTCTAATCCCTTGGAGTTAGAGGGGTTCTGAGCTGCACAGTGTGGGTGCTGGGAATGGAGCTCAAGTCCTCTGCATCCGGTGCTCCCAGCAGCGCGGCCATTCTCCATAACCGCTGTTGCTTTTGACAGAAGGTCTGCTCTATGTAGCCCAGGCTGGCC
>JADRCD010217869.1:17680-31142 GCA_019843815.1 Montemys delectorum | reverse complement strand
CCACCATCTGGTTATCTCTAGTGCTACCTGCCCTGGCTAAATCCGACTAGAGCCTGTCTTTACTGTGATCCTGGTTGTATTAGAACACCTCAGAGTCACACTATCTCTGTGATCCTGTGATTCTGGGATCCTGTGATCCTGGGCTTGATAGAACACCTGGGTGGGGCTTCCTCTGTGTGTTGTGGGACTGGCTGCAGAGCTTGCACCCAAGGTCTGCTCAGGACACCAGCCCAGACAGACCAGAAAGAACCAGAACCACTGGGCTAGCTGAGATCCTCTGTGCCTGGTCCTGCTGGTCCCAGTTACTCCCAGTGTTGAGACAGCTGTTGGTTCTTCCTCACCTCTGATCTTGGACATGTCAGAGCACCTGGGAGTGGAGCTTCCTCTGAGTGTTGTGGGACTGACTGAGGAGGTGCAGTGACTTTTAATCCACCCAGATAGTGGTTAATTATTCCCCAAACAGCTTTGTCACTCTTGTGTAAATGGATAAATTTTGACAAGCCAGTAGTTACCATAAATGGGGTCAGACTGATGATTATTTTCATCTCCAGTAACTTACAGTAACTGCAGCACTACAAAATCGTCCAGTAGGGATGATGCTTTTGGGGTAGTACAAGCAGTATTTCTCTATGCCCTTCTACTCGGTATATGGTTTCTTCACCAATAGAGTCTTAACATCAAGTTGTAGAGTGCAACTTTGAGCAGTATCTTGTATAGTTTTGAAGGTCTATGAGAACACCATGATCAACAATTCAAAAATAAAGTAATCAATACCTGGCACAGTGCCTTTGATTTGATTTTCTATGGTGTCTATTACATTTTCCTCTCCCATGATAAGTTAACTTCATTTAAACTCCCTTTATATGTGTATATGTACATATTATAGGAAGTGTCTATAGTAGAAACATTCCCATGTAGCATTTTCGAAGGTCTTTAATGGTGTTTCCCTGAATTTATCCCACCTTACCTACTTGCTTCATTTAATACTCCTTTTTCATTATTCTGACTTCTCCACAATCTATTTTATTATCTACTATTTTAAACTCACCCCTCCATGCTCAGAAGATAGGAGGTAAAGAGAACTTTTGCTTTTGATTATTCATATAAACACAAATAAGAAAATTGTTCATTTATAATTAAAATTTAATAATTAATAGAAATTATCCAGCCACTCTACCATGAGCCATTTTATTAGAAAAGTGGTACTTAAAACCATAGTTTCAGAGTAGTAACAATTTAAATAACTCACTGAATTTTGAATAGAAAAAAGCATAACTCCTTTACTTTTAGTTGTAATGTATAAATATATTATTTTTATGAATCTTAAAAGAAAAAGCAATCTTCTGGATTGTATTTCTCTCTACAGTGTTTATCCTTGTGGATTAATATTAAGGCTCAGTTACTTGTACTGCAGAGTTATTTGAGAATTATTGCCCATTAATAGGTCCCAGCTTGAAGCATGTTTTTTCTCCCATTTTGCATCCACTGCATTAGCTCTTCCCTGAGTCCACAGTTTATGGTGTGAAGGGAATCAATGGCAAGTCTTTATTCACCGTAGAGGTTTACAACTGAAGATATCACATCTCTTGTTGCATCTTTTTCTGCCTTTTTTTTTCTTATGCTAAGTCCCTAGGGTTATTGACTATGAAATGAGCCAGACATGTTATCAGACCCAAGGGAAATAGTAGAGAATTGGATCTGAGTTAGGAAAATTTACCAAATGAATACAACATTTTCCTTTTTATATACAAAGACATGTCAGTGCTCAAAACAAACATTATGTTATTTCCCTGGATATTTTATTTTACTACCACTAGTGCCTGTTTTGTTTTTGTACTGATATTAATTAAAAATGAGATTCAATAAGACCCACTGGGACCTTTGAATCTGAAGAAAGAGGATCTGAACAGCTGAACAGTTTCCCATATATATTAAAAGAAACAAAAAACTGAACATTTACAATGTCAGGACCTGAAAATACCAATTTCTGATCATTGTTTGATTTCCCCATCTATAAATATTTTTGACTTTGAAAAAATTTTCAAAATTTTTCCTTTTAAGATTATTTTGTTACTGTTTTTAGTAACATACATATAACAAATATTTAAATATATATATTTATATGTAATATATAAATATATATATAAATATTTGCATGTAGTATATATGCATATATACATATGTATACATGTGTTTATACCCCCCCATACTTCTCTATGTGCAAACATCTCCCTTCAACTAATTGGAAATAAACAAATTTCTGAGCGTTCAAATATTTTGTCTGGCTTTGTCCTCAATAGTGCTAAGGAGAAAGTTTTCAATACCTTACCAATAATTCTTACTAGTAAATTAATTTAAAATAATATTAAATTTATCAGCAACCCTTATTCAAACAACACAGAGGCAGTACACATTAAAGAACAAAATACTCTCAAGATATCTATATTTATTACCAATTGCTATATATTTTCAATACTGTTTGGCCAAGTCTAGGACTTAGGTAAGCATTAACTTCTGCCTAATCTATTCCTCATCTAGTACGTAATCATAATAATGGGCATTTAATATTTGTCTCCCAAATGGGAGTTTGAGATTCTTATTAAAATCATTGGATCACACCCATAGCTCATGATTACAACTGAAGTATTTAGTAAGCATAGGAAGCAAAAGTAGCTCAATAGTTGGACATGTTAACTAAAGCTGAAATTTAAAATACATAGTCTATCTTAAAATAGCCTCTGGACATGGGTATTAGTATATTGCTTCTATGATCAATTCAGTACAAGTATCTTTCCCATATACAGTTGGACATTTAAATTTCTTGATTAGTGACCTTTAGCTTCTTCGAATGAGACACTGTACCCAGTGATTCTGATCTGAATCGCTAATGTCTTTACTAATGTATAGTTTGCTTGAGAGAAAGTGTCTGTGTAGGGTGGGGAGACATTTTGTGGGAGCAAGTTACCATCAGGCAAGGACCTGAGAAAGGCCTCTTGGAAGAAGCACTTCCCTTGGGAAAAAGCCAAGTAGAATATAGTGGCACAGAAAAGAACTTCACAAAACCAGTGTTTTCTGAGAAGATATCCATGTCTTTTTTTTTTTTAAAGATAACCCAGGGATAATATTATTAAGTAAAAATAATTTTAAGAACAAGTCTTTTAATAGCATTCAATAGAGACAGTAAACAAAGGCACAATGCCAAGAAGGTGAAACAGCAAGGGACTTGGAAATACTAACAGCACAGCCTATAATTGTATAAAAACTAACAGAATGAAAGAAAGCATGAACTATAAGAGGATATTTCAGAGAGCTTAATCAGTCAGAATGTTGAATGGGCCTGATAAATTAACTTATAATGTCCCAAGCTTGTACATGAATGTTTGGAAAACACTGGACCCACTGTCAACTTGAAACAGCCTGGAGTCATCTAAGAGTTCAGTTGGGAGATTACCTAGATAATATTGGCCTTTGGGCATGTCTGTGAAGGATTGCCTTGATTGTTAACTGATATAGCCCACTGTGTATGCTTTCTCTGATAAGTGGTTATTAGCCCAGAAGTTTGGAATACAGGAAGAACTACACACAAACCACAAGAAACTTAAGAAGAAGGAAGACCAAAAGGTGGACATTTCATTCCTTCTTAAAAGGGGAATCAAACACCCACAGAAGGAGTGGCAGAGATTAACTATGGAGCAGAGACTGAAGGAAGGACAAGCCAGTCTAAATATAGCTATCTCCTGAGAGGTTCTGACAATACCTGACTAATACAGATGTAGAGGCTCACAGCCATTCATTGAACTGAGATCACAGTCCCCAATGAAGGAGTTAGAGAAAGGATCTATGGAGCTGAAGGGTTTGCAGCCCCTTAGGACGGACATCCATGTCTTAAGCAATAGCGCAGACCCAGTTGATGCCCTCATATGGCATCTTCTATAGGAAAATCATCTGATACTCAAGTTGCTTCTTAGCACTTTGGTTGCAGTGATCATGCCTACATTCATAATGGAATTTTAAGCATTGCAGGGGAAGGCTATAGGTGCTTCTCATTAATACAAAATGATATGACTCTCATCGTAACCATACTACGTTGAAGTAGGAGGGATTTGGCTCTACTGGAGTGTAATAGTATACATCGACTACTGATGAAGCAGTTTAGGGCTTAGAAAAAACTTAGTCAGCAGGGTTTCTTAGGCCAGCAGGAGGAGCTTAGCTTGCTTCCCAGGATGTAAACCATACCCAATGTGAGAGTTTTTAATCTTACTGTTGAGGGTAAGGACATGGGCAGCTTTTCAGCTGAGGGGACATCAGTCTAGTCTATTTGGAAACTTTTGCATAGTGAGAGAGAATGTGTAGAAGGAGACTAATTTTTAAAATGTAAACTACATTCTGAAGAAAGTTGATATTTTTCTACAAAAGAAATAATTCCACTGGCCTATTTCTGATATAAGAGAGCAATATGTATACAGGTAGCAATGTCAGAGGCTAAAGTATAACCTCTGTTTACTCATTCGTTTTCCTCTCCATACATTTTCACAAAATATGACTTAATTCAGTGTTATAGTTTCACACAAACAAAGGCATTTCAAGTGGAAATGACCCTCAGCAGAGATAATGAGAATTGCTCACATCGTATTATTTGTACTTGAGAAAACAATGATTATGTAGCAAATGCAATTGCCTTTCCTAGGTGGCAGAATGAATTAACATTCACGTGAATGTTAATTTTTTTCCACCTTGGTCCATGACTGTAGTTAGATGACTTTGAAATTCTTAATGGTAGGGTATATTCTTATTTCACATGTGTGTGGAGCACCATCCAAAAAATTGATAATTTTTTAGTTTTTAGAAATAGAATTTTTTAATTACTTGAGAATTTTTTAAGTGTATCTTTTATTACATTTTTTTTAATCCACACTTAACTTCCTCTCTGGCTCCCTTCCCACAGTTCTTTATCCCATTCCTCCTCCCCATGTCTCCAAGAGGTTGTTACCCCGCTCCAGCCCTCCCCACTCCCTGGACCTCAAGTCTCTAGAGGGTTAGGTACATCTTCTCCCACTGAAGCCAGGCTAGGCAGTCATCTGGTATATGTGTCTCAGGGCCCTCAGACCAGCTCATATATGCTGCCTGGTTAATATATCCAATTCCCGACTCCCTCCATAACCACCCTTCCTTCTCTACCTAATCCCTCCACTTCCAACTTCATTCATCTATGTCATATTTTACCCATTCATTTCAACTTTTGGTCAACAGTGTTTTCCATTGTCTCATTACCTATTTTGTCTCTACCCTAATTTTTATTATTTTCTTCATCTTTTTGCTTTTGCTTGTTATCTTTCATCTGTTTAATTTTGCTTACTTTTCTTAATTTATTTAAGTGGAAGAGTAGAATACTTGTGAAATTTCTTTGAATGTAGATATTTACAGAACAATGTTTCCCTCCAGTGTAAATTTCTCACCATCCTAAAAGTTCTCATGTATTCCATCTTACTTTTTATTTTGTGCACAGTTATTTTCTGGTTTCCATTATAAATATTCAGGAATGTCATACTGTACTGATTTTTAATTTAATTTTATTCTAGAAGGAAAATATAGTTTATATCATTTAAATATTTTAAATAGATTAAAGCTTGTACTCTGGTATACAATATGATTATCTTAAAGAATGTTCCATGTGTGTTTTTAAAATCAAGTGTTTCCTCAATGCTAGGTTAAGCTCTCTGTAACCAGTTTTAAACTTCAAGCTCACATTGGCATACAAAGTGGATTAAATTCTCTGTTTCTTTGTTTTCATCTACTGCATTGATAATTAAAACTAGAACACTGAAACCTTTAATACAATTATTGATTAGTGTTTTTCTTTTCACTGGTCAATTTTATTACCCAAGTTTTTTTGTCTGGATGTGAATGTAGTATTTTGGTCTTCTAGGTAGTTTACCTCATCATGCCAGGATCTTCATACCATCTTTTAACTAGATTTTAATTTAGTTCTTTTGATATAATTAAACTAATTTGACCTCTTTGTTCTTGCCATCTTCTCATTTTCTAAAACTATAGTTTCTATTGTCTATTTTGCTTTAACTTTTACATTTATATTTTGTTTGTTTTTAATTTTATCACCCTACTCGATGTGGGCCTCTATTGTACCTGCTCATGTGGTCAACATTTGATCTCATATTTTACTTTTCTGTATTTTAATTTGGCTACCTTAGTGTCATATTTAGTTGGTATAGGTTCTTTAGTGTTCAAAAGGCATGTTTTGTTTGCCTTGGTCAGTGTGATATTTAAATATTGTATGTATTAGCATTGGAGATATATGTGTCTTTCTTGGAGACTCCCAAGTTTCAGGAAATTTATTTACTATTATATGAACACACTCTGTTAAGGTGTTATATTTTAGGCATTCTCTCTTTCTGGTCTTCTCTGAATCATTTAGGATAGAACAAGCAGGATAACTTTTTATCTTCTAAAGTTCTTACCGTCTTCCATGGATTACTGCATTAAACTTGATACTTTCCTGCCATTTTGTTTGCAGAGTACCGATGGGTCTCTACAAGGATTTTCTTTCTTTTATCAATAACTTTATTTGGAATTCTATAGTTTCTATTTAAATAAATAAAATCAGTCCAGCACTCAGAGTTGAGGAATTCATTGTTTACAACAGGGATAGTTTACTCAGGGTAAGTATTCATACCACAATTAGTTGGGTGTACAAACTGGGTATGTTTTTCCTGAAGAGAAACATTTTTCCTATAATGAGCACCTATGGGAGAAATATCTGTGCCTCATCCATATAGGTCACTTCCAAGAAGTGAGCTAAAAATCACATAGGCTGTTAGACATGTGGTATTGTTTGTCAGCTTACAGTGAGGTAAAGAATATACTGGATGCATAAGGACTGGATCAAGCAGGGTAATAAGTAACAGTAGGCTACATCTCCAATGTGACCCATAAGCTGAGAGTTGGTTCTTGGAGGAGAAAGTCACTCCACCATATCTTATTAAGTGTTATATAACTTGGTTGTGGTACATACAACAAAGCAGGTTATTATACACTTCTTACTAAAATGTAATGCATTTTGTTCAGTGAATGTCCATCTGGACAACTGTAACTTCAAATCATAATTTTAAAAATCTTCAACTATTTCAGTTGTTGTTTTGGAAGGAGAATGGTTGTCAAATTCTTACTCAAAAGCCCCACAGTTTAAATAACTATAAACAACAACAACAACAACAAAAGAACATATAATGCAACAAAAAGTGTTATGTTGATAAAGTGATATAAATGGTCATATTATTCTTACCCTCCCATGTGCACATCTCTACCTCTGTCCTCCTCAGCACTGGTACCTTGATTTCTTGAAATAATGTGTTACTTTTTGAGGATTCATCTTAGAAGCTGAATTTTTGCTATGTGCACATATGTGTAGAGGTCAGAGATACTCTGGGTTCAAACCTACATAGGTAAATTAATGTAGCATTTTTCTGTGTATGTTCTTAAGCCCTTGCCAGGTTATATTTATTATATTTAGTCTCTTAAATATTTTAGGTATGTGTGAGGATGTGTGTTATATATATATATATATACATATAAAACATCTGAGTGTGTGCACATATGTATTCAAATATCCATGAGTAAACATGTGTGTGGTCAGAGGTCAATGTAAAGTATCTTGAGAACTTTCCAGTTTATTTTAAAAAAACTGCTTTTTTTTTTTTCACTAAACCTGTATCTTGCATGGTTGTTTGGACTAGATATCCTGGAAACTCCCTGGATATAACTGTTTCTGTCTATTTGGAAATGGGGTTAAAGGTGACTATTACCAGAGTGAAATTTTATTTGAGGAGTTTGGATATGACATCAAGTTTTAATGACTGTGTGGCAACCCAAACTTTGAGCCACTTCATGAACCATTTCCTTAATGTTTATACTGCAATTTGAAACATTTCTTTCCTTAAGACTTTAACACTTATGAGGTGTTATTACATCTATAAACATCTAATGAACATAGGATATAATGTACATTAATAGCTTAATATGAATGTTTTATTTAGATAAAACACATTGAAGAGAAATAGACAACAAAGATGTGCTGTATCCCATAAGTATTTCTGCTTACAATCTGAAAATATTTTTACATAAAGGAATTGTTCCACAAGTACTTACTGCACAGTAAAACAATTGATTAAAAAAATTGCTCCTCACTGTCTGACTTTGGAAAGGTTAGTTATTATCATTAACATATTTTTTTTTCTTAAACAAGAAATTTAGAATAAGATGCAATGTTTATAAAGAAGTCCTTTACTTGCTGAAATTTTGTTCTGTTTGTATTTCAGGTAGGCGCCAATTATGGTTGGTTATAATTGAATTTTCTAATCTTAGAACTTGAATTGATTGACAGAGAGCAAGTTGTAACTACCAGTTTCTACCCCTGTTGTTAGGACAACTTAAGACCAGGCCATATTTAGAGGACTTTATTATAGCTCACTTAAAATGGCTTTCCATATTTTAGCGAAAACAGGACAGAGAGTATCAGATGCTCTTCTGTTAATACATGAACTAGATCCTTAGTTTAAACATTCTGAAAAATCAGAAAAAAAATTAGAAACCATGTGCAGAATAAACATGTTGAATGAATTTGAAAATATTGATATTGAACCCTTATCTCATTGCAGCCAGCTTCCAGTTCTACTGCACATGTATGTTTTCAATATGTTCAAGGCTACTATTAACCACTTGGAAACTAGGAGTAGAGGGGGTAGTTAATAAGACTGAAGCCAAAAGCAACATGAAACTAATAAGGGATCTCAATTTGTCAAGTGAGTGTAACTGTTTGCCAAACACTATTTTAAATGGCTTTAATGGTCCAGTGTGCATTGTAGACAAGTTCCTGAGTTATTTTAACCTACGTGCTGGCAATTTATGTGGGTTTCTACCTACTAATTTATAAACCTATTCATATATATATGCCCTTGCATTCTTTATGAGCACATTACAGAATTCTATTATTGATATGACTTGGTAACCACTTCAAGGTAACTCACATCTATCATATTTGGCCACCTATCAGATTACTCTGAAACAGATCTCTTTATAAGAGTCAACAAATATTCCCATACATGTACTTTAAACCTTTATTATATACCTTGTTTAAAAAGAGCAGAGGAATTCTGTGTAAGGTCTCTCAGTCCCAAACCTTTGCTCACAGTTCAGTCAGAGGATGAACAAGGACTTTTGGGGGTACAGATTAATGTGTTATACAATGCTATTTGCCCAGAAAGTCTATAGAACTCTATGCCAGCTTGAGCTGCAAGGTGAGAGAATGGAATTGACAACTGGCAGCCACATTCCATCAGGCAATGAGTCAGCAGAGTATGCTTTGTTACTACTCAGCATAGGGAACTGTTATAATATGTAAGTTGCTTTATTGGATGTCAATCTTATATGGCTTAAAGACAGGGTTTTAGAGGTAGATTCAATTTGAATCATCCTATACTTACTGGGAAAAGGTAAGAATTACCATCATTTAAGCTTGGGAATGAGGTCTCTGTTCAATGCAGAAAGAACAATGCCTACTGAGACTAAATTACTAGCAAGTAACTCTTCTAATTAAGAGATAAGTTTAGAGCAGAGACATAGCAAAGATTTGTCCTGAACAATATGAACTGAGGTATGGTTAGTTTCTAATCAAACTCCAATCAGTTAAGAGCACTGTCTATCTCTACCTAACAACTGTAATATTTTTGATTGGTTAGATTTGGTATTAAATAGTTGTCTAGTGCACCACCCAGTTGCTGAGAGTTAGGCTTGATTTTAATACTTTCAAATGAGTAGAAATTATTTGGAAACTAATGTGAGTAAATTCATGTTTACAGAACAGTAAAAGTCTGATCTCTTACAAAACCTAAGTATATTTTCTCCTCTACTAAAAAAAGATGAAGGCATAAAATACTTAATTGACATATTATTAATTGTTCAGCAAATGAGGGATGGCAAACACATCTTTCCTGATATATTTATATGATATACATGTATATATGATACATATGACAATATCATATTAATGTATCTTATTTAGATAATTATTATGTATCATAATATATTTTAAATATTATACATGTAATAACATACTTTCATAAACTAAATTGTGATGTCATATATAATAATATTTATACTATTTGACATGAGATATACACCTATATGCATAAGTATCAATAAGTTTATATATGTGCAGGAATTTGTAAGATATGTAGAGCATATTTTTTAAGATTATATATATAAATATATCACTATGTAAATATAAAAACAGTAAAGCATATACAGTAAGACTGAGAGTAATACACAGTAGAGAAAATGAAATCAGTTGATTTATGAAGCAACATGACATTTAGAAATGTCAAACTTACATAAACAAAGGAATAATAAACAGGAGAGAATGGAGGAAACAGCATTGATGAGTTCATAAAGATTCATACTAAATCAGATGGTAAAATAAGCCTGGCAGAAAACCAAGTAGAAAAGTACAAATGCTTTGAGTAAGAATAAGAGTTATAAGAGAATCATGCTATTGCGTTTTCTAAACCCCAAGAAGCATATAATGGCCCTAAAGGTTTTCTTAAGTTTATTGAGCATTCAATAAAATAGATGCAATAAAATTTTGTTACATTTTCTAAGTTGGAGTGAAGAAATATTTGAATTGGTACATGGCTCAGATGTATCTATTTTGAAGTTTCTCCAAAGGTGAAAATTAATTGACTTATACAGCTCTTTTGTGACAATCTTTATAGTGAATTCTAAAATAAAAAGTAGTTTCTGTTCATAATAACTTAAAGTAATTATATTTACAGAGAAAACCACAATGCTATATAAAATTGCTTGAGTGGTATCTCAATCAGCTTCAACATCTTCAGAGGTGTTGAAGTACAGTGAACATCAAATAAATAAAATAGAAGATTGAAGCCTACAGTTCCCATGTGAAAACAATAGCTGGAAAAATAGAAATTAAATCATGGCAGGTAGAATAACAGTGACAGAGAGAGATGACCAATGAAGATGTCCATGTGAATTCTCTAGTTACATCCTGTAATGTCTAACTCAGTAGACAGTCTATATAACATTGTTTTCTTCTAATATTTAGTGGAAATATTTCTCTATGAAGCTTGTCCAAGAATCTCTTCTATGCTTTCTTGAGTTAAAAGGATTACAGGAAAAGGTCCTTTTCAAATACTTATAAGTAGTTATCAATATATGTAAGCCATAAGAGTAATAAGAAATTTTTTTTCATTTCACATCACTTTTCTGCTTCTCTCTTATCCAATAAGCATGCATACACTCCATGTACTTGACATTTCTCTATTATCTTTTCAAACAGGAAAATGATATAATGTTATTCATTATACTAACACCCAAGCTTGTAATTAAATATGGGTTAATGAAATATTAATTTCATTATTTAAGAAATGCCTATTTTCTTCAGATTCATTATCCATAAAGTCGTGGATAACTTTAAACTTTTAAGTACTATATGTTGAGAAGTGTTTCATTGCCCCTCCCACAATTATATACATTTTAACAATTAAAGTCATGAATCTTCTACACAAAGACAGTTTTGGTCACATTCAGGCTAAGTTCTAAAATAAACTACACCAATGTCTCAATAGCTGAAGAAAATAAAAGCTCATTTCACACACTGTCGACATAGACTTCTATAATTGTTATCATTCTATCCTGGGAGGGGAGACTGGTATGGGAGGGCAACATTTGGAATGTAAATAAATAAAATAGTTTAATATAATAATAAATAAATAAAATTTAAAAAGAAAACAAATATATTTCATCATTTTGCCTTGACATTGTCTCATTCTTTAAAATTTTCCTGAGTTTTTATCCAAGCTAGGAATAGCTTTCCTGAGTATCATTCCTTATTTTTATTCACAGTACATTGCTATGAATTAAAGCATACAAACCTACTATTCAGAAAAATAGTGGACAGTAAACAAGCTGGCTATGTGTGTAAGAAGGAAATAAGCTTGGACTCTTCTTCCAATTAGACATAAGATAAAGCCACATAGATACACCCAAGCAGATACAAATAAAAGCAAAAAAATGGAGACAATATTTTGGGTTGAACAGGAGACTATATTTGTGTTATATGTATTATTGATCATGATGGCAATAATATCAGAGAACTGAGGCATGCTGTTTTCACAAAGATGGATAAGCCCCTGTGTTTGGAACAAATTCATCAGCATCTGTGTCTGCTTTGGCAAATGGTCTGAGTTCACAAAATGTTTGATATATTAAGCTTATGCACACATTTGAGCTAAAGAAATTAAAACAATAATCTGCATGCCATGACTACAATAAAATAGTTGAGAGTTGTGCTTTTTAGTTGTCTCTGTCTAATTACTTCATATACAGTAAAGGTGAAGAAGCATTATGTACTGAAAAATTAACTTTTTCTAAGGTCTATTTAATTGCATCAGTAAACTCTGAAAAAAAAATCCCTCAGTCTTTCTAGTTTTTCTGTAGTTTGTTCTCTAAAAGATCAGTGGACACAACACAGAAAGTTAACAGATATTTAGTTGAGCCAAAATTCTTGTACATGAGTTGAGGGCTGATTGCATTTTATAAGCAGTCAGAACAATATTTTATGAGAAAAATGAAGGATATTATTAATCAAATTCATCTGGTCTCACATACTTGAGACAGTCGTGGTTTTTGGCTCTCAGATAACTTGAACATGCTTGCCTATACTTTAAAACCGTGTAGTACACGGATAGACTTCTAAAACTAAATTTCAATTCTATAAAACTGTTTTGCAAAGAGAAAGTCCTTTTATATAATGGAAGTTAATCAATGCTTCACCTAACACAAAAATATACATCATTTTTCATTCTGATTCAATCATATAGCTTCGACTGTGGTTTTAACTTTTGTTATCACAATTTCTATCATGATGGTGAGGTAAAAATAAAAGATAAATTGAGTAAAGATAAGAAGAATGAAATAGGAACTGCATGCCTCTGTGTAATATTGTTTTGGATTTATTAAAATATTATCATAGCACCATGTATTATATCATGTAGTAACATATAATATATATATATGTTTATATATATGTATATGTGTGTGTGTGTGTGTGTGTGTGTGTGTGTGTGTTGGACCGTGAAAGGCAGTCTGTGTTCTTAGTTGAGCAAGGCTTACTATGGAGACCCAGTAGAGAATTTGATAAGGGACAGAATAGTAAACTATACCCCCAGACATAAGGCTGCTGACACCATTAACCATCACTCCAACTCTCCTGTGGCTAGACAATGCCCCAAGTTCCGAGCCTGCACTCCACCCCCAGTCAACTGACACAGCCAGGTACGCCCCACCCCTGGGAACAGAAAGGTAGCACAACTCACTATAAAAGGAATTGCTCGACCACCCTCCCTCCCTCCCTCCCTCCCTCCCTCCCTCC
>JADRCD010217869.1:0-17280 GCA_019843815.1 Montemys delectorum | reverse complement strand
CTCTCTCTCTCTCTCTCTCTCTCTCTCAATATCCTACTCTTGTCTTTACTCTCACCTCTTACTCCCTCTCTCCCCTTACCCTTCTCTCCACTTGGCTATGGCTAGCCTCTATTATAATAAAATGTCTTAAGACCATGGACTGCCTCCTTTCATCTAGACTCGCAGTCCTGGGGCAATGGATTCTAGCTCCAGTTGGGAGACTGGACCAAAGACTCTTGCCCCACCCGCATGCGGGAACCATTGGGTACCCACTGCTTCCCTTCCTGCCCCCTTTCTTCCTTTGGCTCTGTGGCTGACTGAACTGTCCAGGGGCTCCAATTCATTCTCAGCTCTTCCATGGTGTCCAGCGATGTCCTGTGATACCCAGGGGCTAGAACCTGTTATCCTTGCCCTCCGTGACGGACAGGGACCACCAAGTCTGTTTCCTTTCCACTCCCCGCCGAAGGCATAGTGGCTTGCCACAGCCAGATGCCCACTTGGGCTGTGTGGAGACCATGGGCAGCCTCCTGCATCTGCCCACCCAGAGTACTGGGGAGCTCTGGCTGGAACACGGATTTACCTACACTCCCCCTCTTTAGTTTCCTGCTACCCAGTGGCAGCGCCCGATGTGTGTGTGTGTGTGTGTGTGTGTGTGTGTGTGTGTGTGTGTGTGTGTGCGTGTGTGTGTGTAATTGACTCATTTGAATTAATATTTGACTGTATTTTCCTTTAAAGTGTTTAGTTCCTATTCTTAGGCAGCCTTTACACACACACACACACACACACACACACACACACAAGAAAGTGTGTATACCCATTTTATTCTCTTTCAAAATACTTCATTGCAATGGCCCAGCCAGATGCATCCACTCAACTCCTATTAGTGGCAAAGAAAGACTGACTTTGAAGATCACATTAATTTTATGCTGACAGGGCACATTTAAATAAGACATCTCTTCTGTGCTTTCCTGCAGTACTAATGAGGTATTACTAACTAATGGCTATATACTATTCTACGTTTTCCCGTTTCTTTACTGGTTCTAGTGTCCTGACTCACAGTGCCAAAAATGACACAGAAAAATCAGTCAAAATTTATATAGCAAAGATATTTGTTTAAAGATTTATGGCAGATTGTTAGGATTAAAAATTCTCCAGTGTTATTAAACAATGCTGCAAATGTTCAGAGTAATTTCAGACCTTTCAGTCACACCTGCCAATTAGATCCTAAGGTGGAGGAAGTGACAGGCTGTCTCAGCTGGTGTAAGACATGTCACATTTTACACTTTGAATATGCTGATGAGTATCTTTTGAAGTAAAAGGTTTTGAGATGCTTTTCCTGAACAATAAAGGATTGTCAGAGTAAGCAAATCTCTATTTTAAACAAGAGGTATTTTAACATTTACTTCTTCCTGTCTTCTGTCTCTGTCTCTCTGTCTCTCCTTCTCTCTACCTCTGTCTCACTATGTCTGTCTGTCTCTGTCTGTCTGTCTGTCTCTGTCTCTGTCTCTGTGTGTGTGTCTGTTTCTCCTTCTCTTCCTTCCTTTTCTCCCTTCTCTACTTTTCTTCCTTCCTTCCTTTCTTTCTTTCTTTCTTTCTTTCTTTCTTTCTTTCTTTCTTGCTTGCTTTTTTGTTTTCTTGCTTTCTTGCTTTCTTTCTTTGATGTTAGATATCTAACTGAAGAGCTTGCTAGGCAAGATATCTATCCTTGAGCTATGTCTACAGCAATACTTTTTTTTTTAAAATTTGTTGTTTAGGTTAAACTATTGTTTCAGTTTGTAAAGTATAGTCAGTAGGCCACATACATAAAACATTTCATAAATTTGAGAGACGATGTAAGCACATGGAATAGTAAGCATGAACATAGAAAAGAATTTGATTGATTTTTTTTCCCCTCTCAAATGAGAAATTCACTTTCATTAGGTTCAATTTGTCATACAACCTGGGAAGACACAGAGTAAAATAAATGTACAACCAGAGAAGCAATTCGAGGAACAAATTAATTTTTCTCAGAACTATTATATCTCTAGGATTCATCTTTGTACTTTCTTAGATGAGTATTTTTGCAAGAGATCTTTTTTATATATTTAAGATAAAATAAGATGTGGTTATAACTTTTGAGATTTTGTTTGTTTGTTTGTTTTTTTAAGAATGAGATTATTTGGCTCAAAATTCCACATAAGTTTCTTACAGCAGGGAAATCATAGTACCAAGAGCCTGGGCAGCTTATTAGATTATATCCACAGCCAAGAACAGAGACCAATGGACTAATGCATGCTCTCCTCACTTCTACACAGTCTTGGACCTGCTGCCTGGGAAGTAGTATCTCACACAGTGAGCAGGTGGTTCTTCCTACTAAGCAAGATCATTCCAAACAGATTTGCCCACATGCCGACCTACTCTTAATAATAACTCTTTGAGACTCCATTCACAGGTAACAGATTGTACCAACTTGACCATTACAACTAACCACCGTTACTTTACCCTTGTCTACTAGACTCATGAGCATACATCCCTTAAAGCCACAACCTCTGTGGCTTAAAAGACTTCAAAGTCTCCTGCTTATCTCGTACCTCAAAATAATGTATAACTTTTAAAGGCCCCATAGGCTTACAACATCCTAGCACTTTAAGAATCCAAATGTTTATACTGTCACCTATAAAATGAAAAACAGGATATGCGCTTGCAGCCATATTGTGGTACAATTTAAACATTCTTATTTCAAAGAGATAGAACAAGAGAATAGCTAGAAACAATCACACCAAAGTAAAGTAAAACCGCACAGTGTGAACATTAAATCCCATAGCTCCATTTCCAGTGTTTGAGGCCTTTAATGCTATCAAATGGTCTTAAGAAAGTTTGGGTAGTGTGAAGATCTGAAGGTAAATCTCAAGTCATAGGGGAAACTCTTGGATTTTTCAGGTGCCAGGCTCATGTGACATCTGCCAAGAAGACCTATATATATGGAGAGGATCCAATTCAAGAGAGAAGCTGTGTGTGCTAGAGGCTGCATAGCTAGGACAGCAGGACTATCCAAATTTTCTCAAGACCAGTTGGGAATTTTTGAGTTTAACTCTTCTACTTCTATCTGACTCAAATACATAACACAGTCCTGTAAACAATGTTCAATCAGTTAGTTTAACTAGTTTTCATTTCATGTTTTATGTCCTTAAGCATGCTCCACATCAATACCTCACTCTATATTCCCAATCTCAGGCTGTAACATTATTCAGTCATCTTGTCAGTCCTTGAAATTTAAGAAGATAATAAAAAATCCATAAGTGGAGTTCAAGAAAGCTAAAATATATGACTGAATGGAGTGATGAAGACAATTTAGGACTTAGAAGAAGAATTCAATGAAGAACTAGATGTAGAAAGGAGAACTTAAGCTAAAATAACTTAATAAACACACACACACACACACACACACACACACAAAACTCAAAGAGAAGACTTTGAATAAAATGGATCAAGCAAAATAAAGAGTGTCAGACCTAGAAGATTATCTAGTGTTTAGGTCTCTTTACATACCATAACCAGGAGTATCAATCCAGAGGAGGCAAGAAAGAAGTCTGATTCAACGTGATCCAGTAGGCAATGTTGGATAAATCTTTGAGGAAATGACACCATATGATTTATTTTAGGAATATTTAAGCACTGCATAATTTAGAAAAATAGTTTCCTTAGTAATAATAAAAAAGTTGGGTGTGCAAAAAACTTGAAACATTTCTACCTTAAAACTATTATAAAGTACAACTGGCCTTCCACAGAGATAGGTAAACAAGCTCAAGTGGGTCTAGCAGTATAGATAGCACAAAGGTCACCAGGCTATTTACCACATCCTTTCCCAGACTTCTGGGAGGGAAACAAGTTATTCATCCCTCCCTCTGAAGAAACAACCATGTGTATTTATTATTCTGATTCCCCCTGCTTATCTACAAGTACAAGGACTCACTAGCCTCCTATAGAAGACAATGCAGAAAAAGTAGAATAAAGAACAGAAAAGAAAACTATGAAAAAAGTAAAATCATAGGACAGGAATGCAAAAACTTGTGAACACACTCAGAAGACCAAATCTTCATAGAATCAACATTAATTAGGAAGAAGAATCCCATATTAGTGGACTAGACCAGAGTTCCAGACAAGATCATAGAATAAATCTTAATTAAGCAAGATTGAGATCTAAAGTCACTTCTCTTGATGATAATGGAGGATTTTAAGGACATAAATAAGTCCCTAAAGAAATACAGGAGAACACAGGTAAACAGGTAGAAGCCCTTAAAGAGGAAACAAAAAAAAATCACTTAAAGAATTAGAGGAAAACACAATCAAACAGGCAAAGGAAATGAACAAAACTATCCAAGATCTAAAATTGGAACTGGAAACAATGAGCAAACCACAAAGCAAGACAACCCTGGAGTTAGAAAAACTTGGAAAGAGATCAGGAGTCATAGACACAAGCATCACCAACAGAATACAAGAGATAGTAGAGAGAATCTCAGGGGCAGAAGGACCTTAGAAAACATTGGCACAACAGACAAAGAAAATGCAAAATGTAAAAAGGTTCTAATGTAAAACATCCAGAAAATCCAGGACACAATGAGAAGATCAAACCTAAGGATAATAGGTGTAGAAGAGAGTGAAGATTCCCAATGTAATGGGCCAGTAAATATCTTCAACAAAATTATAGAAGAAAACTTCCTTAACCTAAAGAAAGAGATGTCCATGAACATACAAGAAGCCTACAAAACTCCAAATAGACTAGAAGAGAAAAGAAATTCCTCCTGTCACATAATAATCAAAACACCAAAAACACTAAACAAAGAAAGAAATTTAAAAGCAGTAAGGGGAAAAGGTCAAGTAACATATAAAGGCAGGCCTCTCAGAATCACACCAGACTTCTCACCAGAGACTATGAAAGCTAGAAGATCCTGTGCAGATATCAGACAAACTCTAAGAGAAGACAAATGCCAGCCCAGGATACTTTACCCAGCAAAACTCTCAATTGCCATAGATGGAGAAAACAAGATATTCTATGACAAAACCAAATTTACACAACATCTTTCCACAAATCAAGCCCTAAAAGGATAATAGATGGAAAACACCAACATAAAGAGCAAAACTACACCCTAGAAAAAGCAAGAAAGTAATCTTTCAACAAACCCACAGAAAAAATTCAACCTCTAACAACAAAACTAACAAGAAGTAACAATTACTTTTCTTAATATTTCTTAATATGAAAATTAATATTACCAACATAACTTAATCGATTGAAATTCGATTGTATGAGGAATTAGAATTGAATTTGAAATTCAAATGTATGAGGAATTAGAAGTTTGTTGGCTATCATCTGGTGGTCTCTCTAATTTTGTAATTGGAGAAATAGAGGGTCCACTATTATACAATCCACATATACTTTCTGCTTGTTTATAAGTGACAGTGTCTTGCTGTGTACCACAAAATCGTCTTGAAATCATGCTTCTCCTATCTTAGCCTCTCTATTAGTAGGATTGTTTGTTTGATGTTTTTACTATAGTTTTCAGAACAGTTTACATATTTCAAAATTATTTATACAGCCAAAAGTATCTTAGACAATTAACTTGGGAGGTGGCTTATAAGAGAACAACAGTGAGACTGAATGCTTTGCTTGACATTTGTAACTATTGTATCAATTTTGAAGAAGAGGAAGTTACTCTTACTCTGAGATGAATGCATTTCAAAATCATCACAGCCAATGAACCAGATTCTTTTCCTCATCTAATGTCTCAGTCACCCTCCAAGGAGAACCATTGTTCATTGAAACCATTGGTGAACAACTTCATGGATACACCATCTTAATACATACACCATTTCTTAAATGAATGTAACATGTTCCTTGTGGGCTGAGAATGAAGACAATCACTCAAGTCAAATAGCTTTAACCATAGCAGGAATCTTTATCCAAAAATTGTGCCTACAATTCATTACTTGGTGCAGCAGAAAGATCAACTCTTAGCTTAGCTAATGGAGGTAAAATCCTTTGGTGATGTGAAGGTCATTGAAGTACAGCCTTTTTACAATGAACTCCAATGTCTAAAAATTGTTCTTATTTTGGTTTTGTTCCACAGTAAGAGCCAAGATTTTAAGCTCTACTAAAAACAAAACAACCAAACAAAAAGACTTTATCTATATGTGTTCATTTAGAAAAACTAATTGTGTATTATATTAAAATATACAGTTAATATATTTGGAGTTATTTATAATTTATATTGAGAAAAACATATATTTTCAGTATTGCTGTAGACAAGGATCTACATAAGATTTTTCAGTTGATTGTTGTTTTATATCAAACAACTCTTATAATACTCATTTTTATTGTTACAATATTTTATGAATTTTAAAGTATATGACAAAAAAACTGAAAAGTGTTTCAGGTATTAAAGGGGGGATCTTGGGAGGAGTTGTGATACAAAAGTGAAAAAAGAATGTGATGTAATGCTATTTCCTTAAAATATGTTTTTAAATGTTAACAAATTCAGAAAAATTTAAATTATGTATTAATTTTTATCATAATGCAATAAAACTTAAATCAATATAAAAATAAAAATACTAAAATAAAATTAAAAATAAAAACTTCATGGAATTATTAAAAAGCAAACACATTGATCAAAAGAATAGAACTGAAGACCAATATCCAGACATATATCCACCACTGAGATTTGATAAAGAATTTATGGACGTATACTGGGTAAAAAAGTCATCATCTTAAACTAATTGTGCTGTTCAAACTAGATGAGTGCTTGCGAAGTATCCACACAGATGCAAAGTTATCACCCTATCCAAATCTTCATTCCAAATAAATCAAAGAGCTCAACAACAACAACAAGACAGATACACTTTGCCCAAGTAGAAGAGCAAGTAGTCAACAGGTTTGAACTCATGACACAGAAAAAAAGAACTTCTGAACAGTACACTATTAATACAGGTACAAAGTCAACAATTAAAGAAGGGGATCTCATAGAATTGAAAACCTGTACATCAAAAGACACCACCCCAGCCAGGCAGTGGTAGCATACACCTTTAATCCCAGCACTTGGGAGGCAGAGGCAGGCATATTTCTGAGTTCGAGGCTAGCCTGGTCTATAGATTGAGTTCCAGGATAGCCAGGGCTACACAGAGAAACCCTATCTCGAAAAACTAAAAAAAAAAAATAAAAAAAACAAAAAAACTAACAAAAAAAAAAAAAAAAAACACTTAGGACAAAGCAGCAGCCTGCAGATTAAGAAAAGATTTTTTTTTTACCAACTACATATCTTAAAGAGGACTAATATCCAGAATGTATAAATAACTCAAAAAAAGATGTTAAGTAAAAAAAAAATAAGCAATTAAAATTGTGTGTCAGTCAGATCTAAACAATGAATTCTCAAAAGAGAAAACTTAAGTGGCGAAGAAACAAATGCTTAACATAGTCACCATGAAAATTCGAATCAAAACTACCTTAATTTCCTCATATGCGCATTGGAATGACTGAGACCAATAAAACAAGCTCCTGCTGGGGAGGATGTTGAGTAGTGGAGACATCCATCCAGTCGCTGGTGGGAGTGCAAACTTGTACTCCCTATAGAAGGGAGTCACTATAGAAATTAAGGTGGCTGTTCTTCAGAAGATAGGAATAGATAGACCTTAAGGTCCAATTATAGTATGTTTCATCCTATCATAGAGATACATGCCCAACTATGTTCATTGATGTTATACTCATAATACCCTGATTTTGGCAAAAATCTTTATAACCCTCAATAAAGAATTGATAAAGAATATGTGTTGTGTTTATATCACTCCTCCTTTAAAAGTAATAAAATCATGAAACTTGTCAATAATGGACGAAATTTGAAAAAAAAAAAATCATCCTGAGTGAGGTGACCTAGACCCAAAAGGACAAATATGTTTAGTCCCTAGCTCAGCCATCATCCAAGAACCTTTCTCCTACAACATATCAGCTCAAATGGAGAGACTCACAGCCATTGCAGATATGGAGAGATCTTTGAATATTTGGCCTTTTGTGGGATATCCCCATGAAATCTTGTATCTTAAGACACTATAGAAGGGGATGAAACAACAGAAGAGCCAGAGGATATGGTCCACACCAAGAAAACAAGGCCTTCTCTATCACTACAATGGATGCATGTATAAACTCACAGAACTGAGACATCAAGCCTTCACAGGACCAAGGGCCTCTTCTCTCATTGATGCCCACCAGGCCATCCTTTGCTACATATGCAGTTGGAGTCCTGCATATGGGTCCATCCATGTGTACTCTTTTGTTGGTGGTTTAGTCCCTGGGAGATCTGGGCCTTCCAGTTGATTGATTATGTTGTTCTTCCTATGGGGTTGCAAACCCCTTCAGCTCCATCCATGTACAGTATGTGCTTTGCCCATAAAGTTTATATTTTTATTTTTAATGTTTTGTTTGCAGTTTAGGTATATATCTGTGTTCAACATGTAATTTTATGGATAGTTATAAAGTGGTTGATTCTTAATACAAGGCCATAATAATAATTTCAATCTAATAATGAATATTTTATTGGCCAATCCCCTTATTTTGGCCCTGTCTCCTTAGAGTTAGATGATAATCGCAAAATGGAATGATTGACTTCTAAAATAATTAGCCTTTAAAACTATATCTTGTTTGTTACTGTAAATGTTTTGCTAAAAATTAAATTCAGGACACATAAGTATTATCAAGATTTAATTAATTCCCAAATAAAAATGGATATTGTGAAAAAAAACTAACACAAATATTTCCATATAGACCATGTAGTATATGAAAAGAATGCAGCAAATTACTAGTTTGAAAAAAACTCCACTTACCTAAAAATGTATATAAAGAACAGAATAGATATAATATGAGCTACTTTCTGAAATTAAACAAATTGTTATTAGACAAAGAGAAGAATATGATCTAACAAAGAAAAGGAGGAGATATAGGAATTTACCAAGACTATTTAAAAATATTTAAAGGATTCCTTTAGGGACCAAAAGAATGATTAAGTATTTTGTTTGCCATATATGGTGGGAATTTGTTATTTGATAATGCAGCACCACTGAAAGATAAAATATAAATTGAGGAGAAATGAATGATACTTGAAAAAATTGGCAAGAAAAGCAAAAGCAAACAAGTTTTATTATTATATTTTACTATGCAATACATTTGAATTAAACTGGAATGTGAATATTATAAAAACAAAACAAACAGAAGAAATGACTGTGTATACTGATGTTCCATTTGAGTACCAATGAATTTCTTCAGCACAAGCCAAACAAAAAGCATAAATCTGAAGATGGAAAGGGATGCATACATGCTCTTACAAAACTAAGGATTTGCTACAAGGCATAGTAATGTGTGCTTATAATCTCAGCAAGTGGGAACTAGGGGAAATAGGTAAGAAATTCAGAGTCAGCACCAGCAACATGTTGAGTTTAAGGTCAGCAATCTGTACCTGACACTGTCACAAAACCAGACAGTATAAACAGTTTTCCACACACACAAAGATTCGTGTTCACCTTACTAATAGTACAGACCTTGGGATAGACTGAAACTCAATCTTTTAAGATCAAGTTTCATAATAAAGCACTATATGTTTACAAAATAGAAGAACATACTACAGTTACAAATACTACAGTTTCTAATTATATGATGCAGTGTATTACATGAGCATAAAATTAAATAAGAATGTGTAAATTTGCTATAAACAATTTTGTGTTTGAAATCTATATGCTTAGTGAGTACACCAGTATCCTTGTAAATGATCTCCATGCCTTCTCAGATAGAATGCACTAAGGCAGCATGACTCTTTCACTCAGTCTGCACAGGCCAAGATATTCGTCTGTCCATAATTCGGCTGCCAAAAAAATGGACTGCAGGGTCACCAAGAAAATTCTCTTTTTTCTTAGTTTGCATGATTTGAACCATGAAATATTAAACATAGAATAATGATATCAAATAATTCAAATAGAATTATGGTCCAGGATTAAGCAATTATAAGGATTTTCTATCTACTGACATGATGAGACATCTGAAAGTTATGTAAACAATCTAGTTTCCCCACTTTCAGCTTACAACATATCAAGGTAAATATTAAATAAGTAAGGAACCACAGATGTCTCCCCATCCTTCCAAAGTTCAAAAGGACAAACTCCTGTTTTGAGAATTTCTTAACTAATAATCCAGCTAACTTAAAAAAGATAGCTTTTTATAAACTTCCATATTAGATCCCAATCCAAGGTACCACACCCTTCTGATTGGTGTAACTCTGCAGTTTTCCCGACTAATAATCGTAGAAGCTATTGTAAAATGAGTAGCATTCAACGCTGTTAATATCACCAAGCACAGGATTCACGAAGAGCGACCTGTGAATCAAATCCCTTATATATTTGCTTTATAATTTTGTATGTATATTATGTACATGTGTATTCTTGAACATATGCAATTTTATTATGTTAATGGTCTAAAGTATTTGGAGAAGAGATAGAAGTCCAAAAGAGGAGAGAAGAGATCACCTAGAAAGGAGAACAATGGGAGAAGAATGCAGAGGCTTGAGAGGTAGAGTAAAAAAAGGTGATAAAAGGAAAAAGTGAATAAAGATTTTGGATTTCCATAGTATATAGACAGTAATGCCCTCAGTAAACGTGGAAAAATTATATGAACCATGCTCTCAGGCATATCAAGGACATACAGCTTTCCATCATCAATAGAATGATCTTATTCAGAACACAATATACATTTTAAAAATTATTTGTCAACATAATTTCCTACATCTTAAATGAGTAATTAGCATATACTTGTATATTCTAGAGCATTATTTGCTTCAAAAGTTTTCATCTGAAATGGCAATTTTAAAACGAGATATGCTGAAGTGAGAAAAATAAGAAACCCTTGAAAAACAATAAAATTTTTAATTTATTTTTTTTTACACTCCAGAATTTATCCTCCCTCCCACCACCCTCAGACTGTTCCACACCCCATACCTCCTCCCCATACTCCTGTCTCCAGAAGGATGTCCTCAACCCCCAGGCCCCACCCCACCTGACCTCTAAACTCCTTGGGGCCTCCAGTCTCTTGAGGGTTAGGTGCATTTTCTCTGAATGAACACAGACCCAGTAGTCCTCTGCTGTATATGTGTTGGGGGCCTAATATCAGCTGGTGTATGCTGCCTGGTTGGTGGTCCAGTATCTGAGAGATCTCTTAGATCCAGGTTAATTGTGACTACTGATCCTCCTACAGGGTCATACTCCTCCTCAGCTTCTTTCAGCCTTTCCCTAACTCAACCATAGGGATCAGTAGCTTTTGTGCATTTGTTGGTTGCAAATATCTGTACCTGAATCTTTCAGCTTCCTGTTGGGTCTTTCGGTGGTCAGTCATGATAGGTTCCTTTTTGTGAGCGCTCCATTACCTCAGTAATAGTGTCATGTCTTAGGACCTCCCCTTGAGCTGGATCCCTATCACTGGACCTTCTTTTCCTCAGGCTCCTCTCTATTGTCATCCCTGTAGTTCTTTCAGACAAGAACAATTAGGGTTAGAGTTTTGACTGTGGGATGGCAACCCCATCCCTCACTTGATGCCGTCTTCCTGCTGGAGGTGGGCTCTATAAGATCCCCTCTCCCCACTGTTGGGCATTTCATCTAAGGTTCCTCCCTTTGAGTCCTCAGAATCTCTCATCTCCCCGGTGTGAGGTAACTCTGACCCTAAAGGACATGCATGGTATATACTCACTAATAAGTGGATATTAGAAAAAATAAAGTACACCTCAGTCCCACTTGGTGGGGATAAGAAAGCAATCACAAGTGCGGAGGGAGGGACCTGGGAGAGAAAGTGGACAGAGAGTGGAGGAAGAGGGGAACCTGATCTGATACTGGGTGAGGGAATAAGACTGAAGCGCTAAGGGCCAGCAAAAAGAATGGAAACAGGCAAGCTTGGGAGGTAGGAGGTTGGGGTACCAGAAAGAAATAGTTTAAGAGTAGAGAATAGGTGTCTTCTGTGGTTTAGTGGGCATAAAAGGAGGAAATCAACAGGGGATGAAGAATACCAGCGACAACTAGAATTTTGACACAGAAGATGGTCTGTGACTATTTTATGCAGGTCCAGCAAAAAATGCTGGATTTGGAAGCACAAAGTCAGCTCAACAGGTCAGAGACAGTGCTTACAGTGCCATGTAAAAGAGGCTATGGAAATGTGCCTACAATCACTGGTATGGTGCTATTTATATCCATTTGGGTTTTTTTCTATGATAAATTGTTTGAATGAAATTATTTTTAAGTAAACAACCCTGTCTTGATCTTTGTACCCAAACACCTAAAAACAAAGAAATTTAATTATTACCATGGAAATTGCAAACCAAGTACAAGGAAAACATTTGCTACAAATGAGGGCAGAGCAGATGTATCTCCTTTCAAGGATTTTCCTCAAAGTAAGGTCCTCAGGCTGTACAGAGCCTTGTCCTACTCACAATCCTTCCGCAGTCTTGAAATGTGCTCAGTGTTATTAAAAAGGCATGCATATTGATGCATTTTACTTTCTACTGCCACTTATATGACCTCAGTCATTGTAATTTATAAATTTCACAAAGGAATAATGTGCCCAAATGCATAAAGTGAGCTAAATTGTATCTTTACCCAAATTTCAATTTCTTATACCAATTAAATCATTTTGTTGGGCAAAATACATGGAATAATTTATAAGCCAATGAAATCGTAAGAATACAAAATGTGATCAGCATGATTATATAAGTTCTTGGAACAGAGTTTCTTATAATTTCTAATCCACTGAGAATTGCCAGAATTTATTTTCAGTTATAAACATTAATGTTTTAAACTCTCCAGTATGTCATATAAATGCTATTTAAGACTTGGCTGACTTAAAAGGCATCCCACCAAAATGTTTTTCCTTGGAAGTTATTCGTGCAGCCTACCAAATTCTTTAGGAGTAAATGCTCCTGAGTGCTGGAGGTAGGCAAACTTCCTCAAATGTTCTTTCTCATGTTAGCTGGGGAGGCATGTGTCTTTGAAAACTGACTTACCTTGAGTTGCAAGAGAAGGGATTGGACATCATTCATGTATCATGCTAAACGTCAGGAAAAAAGAGCAAAGCTTCTTTTCTAAAATATTATGAGTAGAAACCCTTAATTGCCTTTTGCTTACTCTCACATGTCAGAGAGTCTTTCAGTTTTTCTTTTATCTAGGAATTTGTGGTGTTGAAGTTGTCTGTTGGATAAAGAGAAGGCACAGTCACAAAGTCAGTAAGCCTGGGTCTAACCTCAGGTCTGTCTCCAGTGTGCTTGAAAGCCAAGTCCTTTTTATTGAGCTCAAGCTTCAATTGTATTATTTCTGAGTTAACACCAGTTCACTGGATTATAACAAATGGGCCAGGATTTATCAAATGGGGAGGGATTTATTACATTTGTCACTAAGAGACAGGCAGGATTACAACCTGACTTATTTAGAGATAATCTTTATAAAATGTATGTATCAAGATTTTTTTGTGTGCTTTTTGTTCTTGTGCAGCTGTCAGACAATATCTGCGCCTGTAACAGTGTTTATAAAGTTGTCATTCGAGTAAGTTAGCAAGGAGTGCTCTGCCTTCATGTCATTAAGACAGTTTAAATGAAATGCTTACTCTATTCTGCTTTTGATTGATCCAAACACCCATATAATTCACTACCATCAGGTATATAGAGAGTGATTGTCATAACCACGTCTGCCATCTGTAATTATATCAGCCTATGGAGGATGCAGAAGAAGATTATAGGATTGTTTACATAGAGAATATGATCAGAACCAGGTCCTGTGGAACCTAGGCACACACATAGCCATATAGAAACCTAAACAACTACTTTGAGAATCCAAAGCCTGGGGAATCATAAGGTTCCAAGTTCAAGTGGGACCACTTACTGTGTAATACATCCTGCACAGTCAAGAGTATGATATAGATATAAGATTACAAGTATTAAAAAAATAAGTATGGCTGGAGAGACAGCTTAGAGGTTAAGAACACTGGCTCCTCTTCTAGAGGCCCTGAGTTCAATTCCTAGCAACCATATGCTAGTTCACCACCATCTATAATGACATCTGGTACCCTTTTCTGGTGTTCAGGCATACATTTGGTGGAACATGTACATAATAAATAAATATTATTTAAAGTTATAATTAATTTAGAAATGCAAAAATGTCAGGGATATAGTAACATAGTTAGAATAGTTTTAAACTGCTGCCAAAAGTCTGGCTTATTTAAATTCAGTAATATGTGTTGAAGTTCTTAATGCTAAGCTGTAGGTCCAGGCCAACCATATAATTATATTTTTATGAGAAAATAAGATAAAATATATTGAGAGACAATCAGTGCTCTCTGTCAAAAGTACTATCTACTTGAGAGATGAAAAAAACCATCTGACAAAATAGTATTTGTAGGTATACCATTAAAGTAATCAAAATAAATAAATAATTTAATTCTCATCAACAAAATTGGTCATCAATAATTTCTTCAAGGGCCAGACAATGGCAGAGAAAGAATGAAATATTTCCTGTTTGATGTAACAACCATCTTCTCTGCCCTTGTACATTGTTTTTAGGCTTTTGGTTTCAAACTATATTCTATTAATAAAGTACTTCAAGTTTCTCTAATTTACATATTACATCTCCATCGTCCTCTCATATGTCCATAAGTATGTCAGACAAGTCTTATCAATTTCCATATTATATTACTTCCTAAATATATTCAGGCACATGTACAAATATACATATGTATATATCATACCTATGTATTTTATGTGTCCAATGAGCTATGTAGAAATAAATTTTGTCACCTTGAAGAATCTTGACTTCTTGTCCATTGTCTTGTCCATTATCATGTCCATTAAGGAACCAACAAACTCTAGACTTTGGAAGGAATAGTACGAATTGCAGGGATAGACACAATGTAATGATAATTGCAAGCAAATGTGACAAGCATTAAGAGAGTGTTTTGCTATTACCTGTTCAGTGAATAACAGAAACACATATGCACAGCATCAAGCATTTTCTTCTGGTAATGGTAATAGTTTATAAAATAGGTCTTTATAGTTGTGTGTATAAGATAATTGTGGCATGCTCTGGCTTGGACTCAGAGTCTTGTGTGGCATGCTTAAAAGACCTATGCCATTAAACAACTTCTCAGGCTCTTTACTCTGAATCCAATGCTTATAATATGTAAGTAAAAAACCTAGAATATAATACAAAATTGCAGCTAAGCCTGCCAGAAACTGCAGGATTAGTTTAGTCTAGCCGCACTTTTCTTAGCAAAGCATGTGGAACCATGACTTGCCATTGAGAACCTAATGTATATATAAAAGCTTTCCATGTCTTCCAAGAATAATATATTTAGATGATATATATTTGTAGATATATATCCAAATGCTCAGGTTTAGAATACTACCTTGGTATTTTAAAATAATGACTAAAACTTTTCAAGGCATCACTCATTTCTTGGAAAATCACTCACCCTTGTTATCTGCTGTAAAGCAAAACATCCCTTGTACTGTAAGTTACCCAACACCAAGACCTTTAACTTCCTTTACAAAGTTATGAAATTTCAACTGATTGCTGCTGCTTTACAATTCCTTGAATGCAGTGTAGAGCCCTGAAATATGACAGTTGCCTTTAGTTGCTGGTTCTGCCTCAATTTCTCATCTGGATAATCAGATGGCTGAAACTGGAATTTTTTTTGTCTCACTCTTAAACAGCCCCTTTCAAAATATCTTCATAATTAACTTGCCTGAAGTGACTATTGGTTAAATTTAATTTCTAATACCAAATACTTTCCAAATCAACAAATTGAATACATCATCATGAATAATCATTCCTTGTAACTATTCTTAATGAACAATGTTGCATTGGGATAGGAGATGAGACACAAAGTGATCAGTCCCAAAGAACAGAAAAAAAGTTAATAGAAAAATTAATTAGCAACAACTAGCTGATTCCCTCAGAAACCCAGAGAATAGCTCATTTTAAAGGTCATTTAAAGGATGCATTTAAACTTGACATTCCATCTTCTAACATTTAAATATTTGACTGAATATCTATTATTCAGTATGATTGGTTGTCTGGAAGCCAAAATCATATAGAAAGATAGTGACATGTTTCTTGTCAAGAGAAGATGCTAAGTAAGTTATCCATAGAGTACCCCTAGGGGAACCATGTGCATACAACATGCACAGACAAAGGGACACGGACACATTTAGTGTTGCTTACTAGTTTCCTTAATTTTATCTGTGTTAGAAGGCATTGTAGTATCATAATCTCTGTAATATTCCCATTTCTATAATAGCTTTAAGCTTTTTATATGCTATAGATTTTCAAATCACAACTGCCTATATTCTAACTCTCAGTTTGGCCATCTTTCAAATCTGAACTTTGACCTAATAGTATAGCACAATCAATAATACAAGTTCTGCTATAAGTTCAAAGCCTAAGAATGATCTTCTGTTGTATATTTTGTAAGAATTAATACAAAGTATATATAAATGGTTGATGTTAATCCAATGTTGCTCAATTTCATAGGGATCCCTGAAAATATTCTTTGAATTATTGGGCAAGCATCTTTTGAAGACTTGAGTTCATACCTCATTTGTATTCTCTTTTCTGATCAGTTCATTTGACATAATATCATGAAGAGATATGTTTATTTTATTTATTTATGTTTTTTATTTTTTAATTTTTTGTTTTAACAACATGTGAATAAAGCACAGCAAGAGGAATTAAGTTAACATTTTATGACTCTCTATAATAATCATAAAATTACTAATATGGAAATGAAGCACTGGTATATATATATGTGTGTGTGTGTGTGTGTGTGTGTGTGTGTGTGTGCGTGTATGTATTTCTTCCCAAAGACCTAAGGCATTTATTGAAAAAAATTGGGTGAAATTATTACATATTAATTATGATAATCTATAAGATGTTTCTTGCTTCTTTTAACTGAATAGACTCATATAGATCAACAAATACTCGATACACAATAGAATTTAAGACATGTAAATTGAGTGAAAAATACATATACTAATATTTAGTCAATTAAACCTCGATTATTAAAGTATAAAGAGTGCTGTTTAATGGAATTTTAATAAATGTGTGTTTTCATGGTACTATTTCTTAGAGAAAAGCCAAAACAAAATGAGAATATTTTGATTATTCTGCTTGTTATAAAAATAATTTCAGCTAAATAAGGTAAGGAGTAGGTAAATAAATCAGTAAAGTTTTTTTCTCTTTGAGCCTGAAGATCTGAAATCAATCGTC
>JADRCD010217868.1:0-17529 GCA_019843815.1 Montemys delectorum | reverse complement strand
TCTCTCTCTCTCTCTCTCTCTCTCTCTCTCTCTCTCTCTCTCCTCTCTCTCTCCCTCCCTCCCTCCGTCCCTCTCTCTGTCTCTCTCTCCCTGAGACAGACACAGAGAAAGACAAACACAGAGAGATAGAGATAGACAGACACACACAGAGAGAAAGAAAGAGAAACAGAGAGACAGAGATAGACAGACATAGAGACAGACACAGAGAGATAGAGACAGATAGACACACAGAGACAGACACAGAGACAGACATAGGTCTGCTGTACAGCTCTGGCCTGGCTGGCCTAAAGCTTGCAGTGATCCCCCTGTCTCTACCTCCTGAGCGCTGAAGTTACAGGCATATGCCACACCACACACTTGGAATGGAAATGTGCATTAATCCCTCCCAAGGCTTTTCATAGTCTATTTATACTTCATATTTTCCATTTTTTATGAGAGTTGCAAAGCATTGCTGAGAAAATTAAATATTTTCTATGGCACAGTAAGCCTTTATCATTCGGCTGACATTTGAGCATTGATGTGAGGATAGATTTGCAGTCATCTCAGAGTGACTCACTCCCGCATTCTGCAGACTAACACTTGAGTAGAACATCCGTGCTTTGTACAGCCTAGTGCACTTCTGGATACTTGACTTCTAAGAGACACAGGCAATTTCATTCTCTTTTTCCAGTTCATGTTTGTAGAGCACCTACTCGGGGCAGATGTTATAACAAGTAAGGGCACAAAGATGACATACAACGTGACAGACATTTTTGTCCTTTGGTTTTTAATAGATTTTCCTTGTAGACAGATAGCCAGATAGGCCAATGTAGTGAAGTATGCCAAACTCTGAAAGTGGCAACATGGGACACGAGCAGGTTGAATCCCCAGGTTCGTCATCCTCAGTCCCACAGGCTCCATCCATCCTCCCCAGGTTTCTACTTCTTTGGAGTTAGTCTTCCAACTAGGGACCAGGCTTTGGCATAGCAGTTATTCCCTTAGGACCAGAGTCTCCCTCTTTGTCTGAACCTTCTTGTCCCTACAAACCAGACTGACCTTCACTAAAAGAATGCCTCTGCTTTATGAGTAAATTAACACATTTATTCCTGCTCGGTGATACTGTATCTTGCTTCTCTTCCAGAACAGGAAGTAGACTTTTGTTTAGATTCAAAGACAATGAGAATAAAGCCAAGAAATAGTGATATGATAGCCACTTCTCAGGTAATGCAGGCCAAAACTAGTTAGAACTTGAGCTGAGATAGGCACTGGTGTATGTGTGTGTGTATGTGTGTGTATGTGTGTGTGTGTGTGTGTGTGTGTGTGTGTGCATGTGTGTGTGTTTGTGTGTACTTTATGGAGACATAGGGTCTCATGTATCCCAGACTGGCCTCAAACTCAATACATAGACAGAGCTGGCCTTGAACTTCTGGTCTGTCAGCCTCTGCCTCCCCAGTGCTGGGATTATAAATGTATGCCATCACCAGGTTTATGCAGTTCTGGGCATCTACCTAGAGATCTATGCATGCACGCTAAGCAAGCACTCTGCCAACTGAGCTATGTCCCTGGTCCCCAGTGCAGTTTCTAAGTTCGGGTTCCTAAGGCTAGCTAGAATGAGGCATTCTCAACAGAGTGTCCCTATTTGAAAAGAGGCCGCAGGAGGCAAGGCCTGCGGTCAGTGAAGAGGACGTGCCTGACAAGGCAGGGCTGTGTCAGTCTATGGAAACCCGTGGGAGCAACAATAAAATAAACAGATACCTGTTTATGACCAGAAGATGGTGGAATAGGGAGGGAGACGCCTGAGCAGCGTCCAGGGAGAAATTGATGGGCGGGTACACGGGGCTCATCTCAAAGCAAACTCTACTTCATGGAGAAGCCCCGCGTGGTTTCAGGCCATTATCTGGTAGTCACATCTTTTCCTCTGCTTATCTTCTGTGATCCATAGTAACACTTTCTTCCTGGAAAGTATTTCTGAGAGTTCCCTGTGTCCATCGACAAATTCAATCTGCAAAGTCTTTATTGGGCGTCTCTAGCGTCTCTGTGGTTCTTTGTGGACACCAAGCCGAGTGACATCCTATCACGGAGAGAGGCTTGCCACTCACAGCCTAGCCCACTGAGTGCAACCTGAGTGGCAGGCTCAGAACTTCTCAGGAAGGCCCTTGGGTCTGAAGTGATTAGGGTTTTTGCCACTGCGGCCCCATTCCTCGGCTTTCTGGGTAGACTGCAGGCTTTCCAATCCATGGTTCCTGATTCCAAAATAATACCGGTTTAGGAGGCCCTGGACGTATTTCCTGCCGGTGCTGAAATCCAAGGAAGAGAGGCGGGAGATGAATCCCACACTGAGATAGCTGAGCTCTGAAGCCCCTCCTCCTCTCCTACCAAAGAATGACCCAGAAAATACCAGAGCAGTAAAGGCTATGGCACAAAAAAAGAGGAAATATTAATTTCTTGGGCAAGGACCTCCCATGGCTGGTCTTTTCCATTCTGTTACAGGATGCTTTTGTGACCCCTGTCTTGGTTTCACTTTTTCTTTGTGGGAGGCTTCCATCCTCCCCCTCCATCCTTACCTTCCCTCTTCTGCTCTCCATGCTTCCCAAACCCTGGAGGCATGGGCAGTAGGAGAGGCCACAGGCAGAAAAAGTGAAAGGCATGAAGCAACAGGACCATTACCTAATTATTTTAGCAGCCCAGATGCCCCCAGATCCCCTTTGTTGGGCCTCGTAGTTTCCACGAGCATAGAAGTACTGGTCTGCACTTTGGTGATTAGCTTCTAGTTTGTCCCGATAGGCTCGCCACAAGTCCCAAGTCCCTACAGAGGAAGGAAGGTTACAAAAAGGAGCCTGGTGGTTCATTGAAGAAACGGGGGAATGAAAGCTTTCTATGGATTTCCACATTTCAGCCCTTGACAGGATAATCCTTTGAAATGGTCCATGAAAGTGAATGTTCCTTGTTGGGGATAGGTTCCCGGGTGACCATGAGGAGGGCACTCCTCCATGGATTGGCTTAGGTTGCATTGACTGACAGTTGCAGTGTCCTGGGCTGTGTCTTATATGGATCTGTGTGTGCTATGTACCAAAAAGAGATGGGACTGTTCTGCAAGAGAGATAACCACAGATCATAACATCCCAGGGGTAAGATCCAGGGACAGCTGTGCAGTGAGAGGAGGTAGAGAATGGACATTTATCACAGGCCCCTAAGAAAGCACAACAGAGAGTATAGTAACTACTTCTCATTGTTGGGACAAAAATCCCCGACAAGCAACTTAGCGAAGAGGGCTGTTATTTTGGCTTAGTTTGAGGTGAACACGTGGTGGTGGCATGAGGGGGCTGATCCTTCCCCAAGTCTAGGTACCCCAGCCCATGGAATGGTGCTGTACATATTCATTTAGAAGGTGGGTCTTAAGCCGGGCGGTGGTGGCGCACGCCTTCAATCCCAGCACTTGGGAGGCAAAGGCAGGTGGATTTCTGAGTTTGAGGCCAGCCTGGTCTACAGAGTGAGTTCTAGGACAGCCATGGCTATACAAAGAAACCTTGTCTATACAGAGACAACCTATACAGAGAACCCCCCCCCAAAAAAAAATCTGGAACTTTATAACTGCAAATTATGAAATTGTAAAATAGTTGGAACACTGCTTGCCAGAGTCTACTGACAATTAAATGACACACATGCCTCCCAACCCTGTGATTCTACTCCTTTATGCATATCCCTGGAAGAAATGAGTGTTTATCCCCAACGAACAGAAATGAATAATCACCAAAATGTACATTCATGATGTTCATTTTAGAGTTCCCTGAAATGATCCCAAATGAAAAGATCTGACCAGTGTAGCACTAGTAAATAAACTTTGATGTCAAAAGACATGACAATGTGCAATGCCGAATTTCTAGGAGTTCTGCATGCATGCTCTTGGCTCATTGTCTGAAATAGGATGGGATTTCTCCAAGAAAATGTTATCTGTAGGCATGTGCACATTTACTAAGCACATATGCCTCTGGAGACATACTGAGTGCCCACTTACGCTCTAAGACTGAAGAATTCACTGACTCTGGAAATCCCGATCCCTCTGTGTCAGCATCAGAAATACAGGCTGGACCCTTGTGAACCATGTCTGAAGATCCCTCAGAGGGTGCCAGGTGACTAGCGCAGAGTGGGAAGCCGCAGAAAGTCAGACTCCTGTCCTGACTCATTTATAACCTTTTAAAGGGGTCCCTGGGCCAGACAGGCACGTGGCATCTGCTCAGAGGGAACCAGTTAAACATGACTGCCTTCCTCCTGAGTTCTTACCTTGTACGGCTTCCCTGAAGAACGAATACCAGCCATCACCACTGACTCCCAGGAACAAAGAGCAGAGGACAATGACGGTGGCAAGCCTCATGGTGCTGCAGGAACAGAAAGAGCAGTCAAAACAGACCTACAGGCCGGGAGGTGATGCCACACACCTCCATTCCCAGAACCCTCAAGGCAGAGATAGGTGGATCTCTGATTCTAGCTAAGGTCAGCCTGGTCTACACGGCAAGTTTCAGACCACCCAGTGCTATATAGTGAGGCCCTGTCTCAAACTAAGAAAGACAGACTCACACTTTGACTTGTAAAGACAAGCTAGTCCTGCATTAACCACTCATTCATCCCTGAATTATTACTAAAAACACAACAGAAATGGACGTTAGGAGTCTCTGCTGGATAAAGACGACTTCTAAGGTGGTGCTGGCTGAGAGCCCATTCGCACCTAGTGACTCTGACTAAAGCTGATCAGCAAGCCTTTCCTAAGTGTTCTGTTCCACTTAGCTCAGACCCCCAAAGAGGCAGAAAATTCTGGGGCCAGGAGTCAGTTGATGGTGTGCCTTTTTTTTTTTTTTTAACGAGTTTGAGGCATGGAGTTTCATCCCCAGCACCACCACACAAAACCAAGCCTAGTAGCATATGCCTGTAATCTCATCACTAGGAAGTAGAAGCAGAGGGATCAAGAGTTTGCAATCCTCCATGGCTACAAAGCTGTTTCCAGGCCAGCGTGGGCTACATGAGACCCTATCTCCAGAGAGGGAAAATAAAGATCAGAAAATGTAATTTCTCCCAATTGGAACTTACCGACTCTATTTGAAATGGATCTCAGAAGTAAATCATGAGCAAGACCTTCCTAGAAAAGTATGACAGCTATGGCCCTTTCTCTGGCTGACGTTTCAGAGGAATTAGGGCCGCTAGCACCCTCTCTCCATGGAGCGTCTGCTGCTTTCTCTCTCCTGGCTTTAACATTAACAAGAAGAGCGCTTTTAAATCCAACAAGCCTTGGCAGAATCCCTCTTGCTCAATCCTTCCTGGTAAATAAACAGTCACCGACTGGGACTATAGGTCAGCAGCCCAGCACTTGCCTAGCTCGTGAGACCCTAACTTCCATAGCCAGCACCAGGAAGAAAGAAAGAAAACGCTAGCAGATTGAGGAAAGCATTTCTTCATTCATAACAGTCTTTTTTTTTCCTAGATTACTTAAGATGTTTGTGTTTTGGCAAGTTTTTCTAATTCTTACCTCCATCCCCTAATTTCCCTGAATAATACACAAGCTGTGAGCTGAGATAAAACCCTTCTTCACCAGCTTGGTTTTGGTCGTGGCGTTCGTTGTTGTTGTTGGTTTTGAGACAGGATCTTACTAGGTCGCTCTGACTGTCCTGGAACTCGCTCTGTTGACCAGGCTGACCTAGAACTCACAGAGATCCTCCTGCCTCTGCTTCCAGAGTGCTGGGACTAAAGGTGTGCGCCACCATGCCTGGCTGGTTGTGATGTTTTATCACAGCAATAGAAACCCTAAGACATGGACACAATTCTAAAAGTCCAGACTCCTAAAGGCCAAGGTCTTGTTTGCTCTTTTTGCTTACATGGAATCTCTAAGGCTTGAAGCAACACCCAGGGCTCTAGTTTCTCTGTGTCCATGATGAAATGCCCTGATGAAGAGGGACTCAGAGGAGAAAGGGATTTATTTGGCTCATAATTCCAGGTCACAGTTCATGATTGCTGGGAAGTCATAGCGGCAGGAGTGTGGACAGCCAATCACACCACATCCTGGTCAAGAGCACCGAGAAATGAGTGCACCCGAGCTGCCTGCCTGCTGCAGCTCTCAGCTAGCTTCCCTTCACCCTTACACAGTTTGCAGTCCAGTCCATGAAACTGGACCACTCGTATTCAGGGTGGGTCTTCCAACCTCAATTAATAGTCCAGACAACCCCCACAGACAAGCCCACAAGCCAATCTGATCTAGTCAATTCTTCCATTGAGATTCCTCTCTTAGGTAATTCTAGATTAGGACAAATTGACACTTAAAACTAACCAGCACACCCAGCTCACAGTAAGTCTGTACTAAATATTTGCCAGTTGAACATCTGGAAGGATGACATAACCGAATGTTTTAAAGATTTCCTCAGGCAGAAAAATGACGACTAGCAACCAAGTAAGGCAGTGCATAAATCTAACGCCACATTTAGGAGGCTGAGGAAGGATGTCCATGATCTGGCCCAGCCTGGACTACATTAGTAAGAACCTGTCTCAAACAAATGTTTCAGGGGCTGGAAAGGTGGCTCGGCCGTTAAGAGCACTGACTGCTCTTCCAAAGGTCCTGAGTTCAAATCCCAGTAACCACATGGAGGCTCACAACCATTCATAATGAGATCTGACGCCCTCTTCTGGAGTGTCTGAAGACAGCTACAGTGTACTTACATATAATAATCACACACACACACACACACACACACACATATACACACACACCCATTGGCATATTGGGTAAATGGATCAAAGCAGGCTCCCCAACCATTTTATACATAAACATATATACATACAAATTCATATGCACATTTGTGGATGGAGCAAACTCCAAAGAACTGACTTTAATAACTTTACATACACACACATATATTTATTATACATATTGTACATAAAATATATATGTATATATCTTAGGGTTTTATTGCTTTGAAGAAACACCATAACCTAGGCAATCTTATAAAGGAAAGCATTTAATTGAAGCTGGCTCAAAGTTTTAGAGGTTCAGTCCCTTATCATCATGGCTGGAAGCATGGTGGTGTGCAGGCAGACATGGTGCTGGAGGAGACAAGAGTTGTACATCTTGATCTGAAGGCAGCCAGAAAGAGACTGTCTTCCACGGGCAACCAGGAGGAGGTCTCTACATTGGGCAGAGCTTGAGCACTAGCAGACTTCAAAGCCCACTCCCACGGTAACACATTGCCTCTAACAAGGCCATACTTCCTCCAGTATGGCCACATCTCCTAATAGTGGACCAAGCATATTCAAATCACCATAACATATACATTTGTACATATGTGCATATATACATACACATATGTCTATATGTATACATATATAAATATACACACACATATTTGGTGGATGGAAAGAACCTCCGCTTATTTTTTTCCTTTAGTCCTTAAGTACTCTATGGAAGAAGAAAAAATACCTCATTCAAAGATAGACAAAATGTTATACAGGAGGGAGTTACACCAGGATTGTTGATTATAAGTTCAAAGCACTGTGCACCCATGAGCTGCCTGTTCTTCCTCAAATGGAAATGTGGGATGGAGAGATGGCAGATGTCATCACAGAACACGATTTCAGTGTTAGCCCTATTGGAATGCTGGGCCACTTGTTTCTAGGGCTGATCTGACCACTATGTTTTCCAGCATCCTTGATGCCTTCAATAGATTTTTACAGCATAATCCCCTAATGGGTCATCTAACACATCTCTAGACACTGAAAATGTCCACTGAGCCACCGTCACATTAGCCTTGATCCAGAATGTGTGTTCAAGAATGAATTCACACCAGGCAATGGTGGTGCACGCCTTAATCCCAGCACTTGGGAGGCAGAGGTAGGCGGATTTCTGAGTACGAGGCCAGCCTGGTCTACAGAGTGAGTTCCAGGACAACCAGGGCTTCACAGAGAAACCCTGTGACAAAACCCCAAAAAACAAAACAAACAAACAAAAAGAATGAATTTACATTTCTTAGGGACTTCCAGGTGTGAGGTAGCACAAGAAGGGAGAGAAATGCTGTAGATGAAAAGACTTCTATCCTCATTCCTAGGCAATCCATCTTGACAGAATGCTACACATCAGTGTAAATGTCACCTCTGGTCCTTCTGAACAGATTGTGCTGTGTAGTGATTGCTTGAGGAGGCAGTAGAGCCACAGTCTTCAGTGGTGGCTCCAGATTCCATCACTTAGGGAGCTACTGAAAGCCCTCAGGCCAAGACACACCCACAACCAATTCCTAAGACTCTAGGAGTAAGAGGACCCAGGCTTTATCGGTAGTGAAGCCTACCAGGGGATGTCACATACACCTAACAAACTCACAAGTGAGACAGTGAGCACACACGTCAATTAGGCAAGACTGGTCGCAGGCACAGCCAGGTTCAAACCACTGCTCTGCCACCCACTGCATTCAAACCATTACAAGAAGTCCCAGTTGTGTATCTGCATAGCCCTCCACACACACAAAAGGAAATTGCATCCAAAGTCGGTGGTCCTCCTTCTTCGAAAAGGTTAGCTGAACCTTACAAGCCATACTTCAGGCTTCAGCCTCACCTTGGTAAGCCTCGCCAACGAATGAAAACCAACTGCTGACTCTCTGGACCAGGAAGCACAAAATGAGGCTGGTAAGAAGCTTCATCCTGCTGAAATGAAAAGAGAGGCTCAAGGAGGCAGGCACAGATTTGCACCACCCTCTTGAGCATCTGTTATCCAGGGAGAGGATGGTTCTCCAGTCTCAGTGCTGCTCACTAGGATCCCAGTGGGACACCCAGACATCCTTGCAGCGGGACCTTTCTCAAAAACACAAGGATCAGTTCTCATCTCCCCAGCCCTGAACCAAGTGTGTTGAGAGGACGGCAAGTCAGCTCTGATAGAGGAAGACAAACACAAAGACCACACTGCCACTCACTACAGGAACTTGCAGGTCACTAAGAGGCATTTCCCACCTGTGCCCTCAGCCCAGCACAAACTTCAAACCATATCAATATAGAAGGCAAGTATTCTTTAAGAGGAAACCACACTCTGGGAAAGAAGAAAGAGCAAAAATGTGTGTGTAAGCCACTGTGTGGAGGCATCTCTCACCTGAGTTCTGGAAGAGTTGTGATAGTCTGTGGCTGTCATGGAGAGGATGTTGGTATTTACGCTGAGACACCCCACCGGGACCATGGACTGGGTGCTGAGCTTGGTCCCTGGGGAAAGTCCCATCATGTAATTTCCTGTGAAAGACTACCAAAGAAATCTCCCTGGACTCTACTCTACTCTTTATTCACAGGTCAGCTCACCTGATAATGCAACTAGAGGACACAGGACAGCTTTAATTTTCTTTGGTCAGCTTTTGGGTTAAGAAGGGCTCACTGGAGAAGGGGATTCCTTAGCTGCTAGCTGCTTGATCTTTGCTTTCAAGAGATCTACAAGAAATTCTTATTGTTTGTTCTTTGCTCACATCTGCTTAACAAACTGTGACCCACAGCAACTAACAGCAATCAACCACCCATCAACAACCAACCAACTCTCTCCTGGGGCCCTACCACTTATATACCCTGCAAAAAGTCTCCAGAATCCTAGGGTGAGAGATATCATCTATCCAGGATCTAGCTTTCTTGGTTGTTGACCCATGAAGGGCTTTATGGGTAGATCCAGATGTGTTGAGTCACTGACCCCTAACAATGTTCCTATCTGTGACACCTCAGGAACAGCTGATCCTAGTGGCTGATTTGCACACAGCCAGGAGGAAGAGAAGTAACTCACAAAGGCAGTGTGTCTGAAGGCTGTCATGGTGATGGAAATGTAGTAAAGTAAAGCTCTTTAGCTACTTACTGGATTCATTTTTTCCCACCCTTTCAATTCCCCTAGCACTAGATAAGAAATAAAAGGGGATAGAGAGGAAAGAAAAGAGATTCCTGAATAAAGCCAAGGATCAGAAAGGGGGGCAGGTGACACTATTGTTAGACTACATCTTGCTGATTAGGGCCATCGAGTTCCTTGGGGTAAGTTTGGTCTTTCCTGTCAAGAGATCTACAAGAGATTCTTATTGTTTGTTCTTTGCTCACATCTGCTTAACAAACTGTGACCTACAGCAACTAACAGCAATCAACCTACCAACAACCTACCAACTCTCTCCCGGGGCCCTACCACTCATATACCCTGCAAAAAGTCTCCAGAATTCTAAACATCATACAATCAAAAAAAAAAAAAAAAAAAAAACTCTCTGCCACTGGCAAGATCACTCTGATGTTAGAGCATGAAGCAAATCATAGTCAACTATTGGAAAGCAACCTCATATGCCACACCCAGGATCTGGGGACATGAATCCCACTTTCAAAGCAAGCCTCACAGATGCCCAACTGTGCAGCTAGTATCCTGCGACTGAATTGAGAAGCTTGTGAGCCGGAGGAATTTTCCCCTCCTCCGAAGAGATCACAACATGCGAAGGTTTTCAAAGATGTAAACCAGGATTAGGATATAGTTCTAAGTTCACTAAACAGCAGAAAGAATTTGAAGCTCCTGCTAAAAATTTATTAGTCAGGAAAAGAATCCAGATGTCTACAACATATGATCCATCTCGAGGACAACATTTCACACTTGTTGAAACAGCTGGAACTTAGTTCAATCAAGGTAAATTCCAGAGACTTGGGGAGGCCTTGAACTTTGGGCTGTATGATCACTGGATAACTGGCTTGTGGATGTAGCTGGGTTGAGAATGATGGTGCTGCCATTTCTTCTTCTTTTCTTTGTTTTCTTTTTTTTAGTACAGTTGTCTGTTATCATTGGTTGAAAAGATGACCAAATAAGAAGTGTTTTGAAGGCATGACTGAGGAGACAGTGACCTGATAGGAGCAGAATCTTATAGGGCTGGAATAAAGACCAGCATAGACACGTAAGGAGATGGTGCACTAACAATGGTCAGCAGATTAACATACACAAGGTAGGATGAACTCATTGCTAGTTTTTTAGATTTTTTTTCTCACTATCCAGTTACAGTGCAGAGACTAAGCTCATGCTAAGAGGGATCTTAATGCACTTATCTCAGAAAGAGACACTCAGTAGGACAGATTAGTGGGGAAATGAATGACACACAGGCCAGCTGTAAGAGGGATGTAAGAGGGATTGTTTTGAAGCTGTTGAGATACCTAAGAGTACATTTGAGTGGGTGAGGGTGCTGGTTTCAGAACTGTAGTGACAGTCCCTAGTAGCCAATGTTGTCTGACAGACACAGGGAAAGTCTGATGAACCCCTGAAGTGTTCCTTGGATAGAACACTTGCCAAACTGTGTGTACAGCATCAAGGACACTGACCGATATTGGCAGTGTTGCCAGGGACAGCTGAACTAGTGAGATCATATTACCAGGGAGACGATCCAGGGAGGCTGATTCTGGTCTCTGAATAAGGGATGTACACTGAAGCCAATGAATGCAAGGAAGAGAGTTAAGGAAATGAATGTTTAGAACTTAGAGGTAGTCACCTGCCTCTCCTCTTCACAGGCTCCATAAAGAGGTAGATACTCAGAAGCCAGGCTGATCTCCTCCCCTAACATCAGATAGACAGTAAGATGAAACCATGAGGATGCCTTTCTGGTTCTGGGCTCAGACTACTTTTCAAAGCAGTTTGGAGAGAATGGAGGGCCCAGTGTGAAGAAAAGAGAAAGGCTGAGAAAGGCTGGCTAGCAGGATACATGTGGCTCTGATATGTTCTTGAGACCCCCTCTAACAGAAAGTGTTGATGACCAAGATTTTGTTTTGAGAGTTGACATCCAGCATGCAAATGTGGACACAGAGCTTGGAACATGGCTCAGTGGTACAGTCTTGCTTTGAATGTTTCAAGTCCTCAGTAGTTTAAAACCACACAAATAAACAAAACAAAATCACATGCTTTAGGATTTTCAGGGAAGTTCGGCCTTCAAAGATGCTTAAATACAGCACAGAGAGTTCAAGCTTCACCATAGGGACTGGGATTCATGGGTCAAAGAATCACAGTCAACTCATTACTTATGTCATGAGCATAACCTGTCCTAGGCATGATGTTATTACACAGAAAGAAGAAACAAATCTATCTCAAAATCCATTCTGTCAAAGATCCTGTAAGGAGCCTACAGGAGCATAAGGGAGTATGTAGGCGTCATTCAAGGACCAGCAGCAGCCCTCAGCCAGTGTTCTCCCTACCCCAGCTCTCTACCTCAGAACTCCATAAATGAATTTTTCTGGTAATTGGTGTACCCCTTGGAAAGATCAAGGGTGGTTGGCTTACAGGAATTCTAGGGTGGATGCCTTAGGTTGGAAACAGGCCATGGATCACAGCCATCCAACTTCTGGCACAAAAAAACCAAAAACAAACAAACAAAAAAAACCTTGACATTGTCCCTAGCATACCCAGTCTTGCTTATCCCTAAAAGAAGAACCTGTTTAAAAACACCAGAGAATGTGTCCAGGAAAGGCTTGGGTGTGTCCTCTGGTGTTTTGTAACAGGGCTCTGATCTAAAAGTCCAGGCACTTAGACTTGAAAACAGCGTGGTCTTGAGGTGAAGGGCCACCTTGGGTTGTAAGACCTAGAGTGGCTTTTGCTGTGCTTCATGTGGAAGCTCTGGGAGACACTCAGTGCCCTAGAGTAGAAGAGATAATGCCTTCCAGGAAAGGTGGGATGGAATGTGGCCCCGTATGTTTAGCCATGATCATACTGTGATTAACAACCCAGGAAACCGGGCAGCAATGGATTTGTGTTTGTATTTTCCTGGGTGCTTACCCCGTCTCCAGTGACATAGTCAGTCACCTACACTTGTGTATTGCTTTAAGACTGTTGTGGGGCACGCACCAGAGAAGATAAACTACACATAGGTTTAAGCCAATAAAACCTCACTATGAAATCAGGATTTGGGTGGGGAACATGCTTTTAATTGCAGTTGGAAGGCAGATAAAGGGGATCGCTGTGAGTTTGAGACCAACCTAGTCTTCATAGTGAGTTACAGAGCCATTTAGTGAGACTCTGACATGATAGTGAGACACTATCTCATGAAAAACGCAATTAAAAAAAAAAATCTTTATCAGATTGCCAGCAAGTACACTTGCTTTTCAGGATTCCAGTGTAGCCCCAAGCATTTCTTAGGGTGAGCTTTTGAGGAGAAAGACCATAAACTTGGTTGACATACTTCAGTTAACCAGAACCATTAATGTGAAGCAAGCTAAAGAGGCCAAAAAGCAAGGTTAGTACATCTAGAGCCTTTCCCAGAACTATGGATTTGGAGCAATTAGGTCTTTGTATTCCTCTTGGCAGGTGACGCTGTCAATGTGCTGAGTTTTATGGCATAAATGGTATTTCCACCATCAGTTGTGCCGAGGTCTATGGCCTGTTACAAAACAGGAATGTGTTCTGAGAGATGCAGGTTCTTAGTGACTTTCTGTTGCCATGACGAATACAATAACCAAGGGCACTTACGGAGCAAAAACTTACTTTTGATTTTCAGTTCCAGAGGAATAAGAATCCATTATAGTGGGGAAGGCACGGCAGCAAGAGGCTGTCATGGTAGCAGGAGAAGGAAGTGCAAAGACAGGCAGGAAGCAGAGAGTAAACAGGAAATGGGATGAGAGTTTAAAAACTCACCCCCACCCCCAGTGACATACTTCCTCTTAAGGCTCCGCCTCTCAAAGGATCCACAACTGCCCCAAGAACACTTCCAACTAGGGACCAAGTGGTCAAATACTGCAGCCAGTAAGGGGCTGTATCTAAATTAACAGTGTGGGAATTCATCCATGTGGCCTGCAGGGACAATAAAGCAATAGTGAGGATAAGGTGCATGGCGCCAACACAGCAGGGAAGAGTCTCCTACACTAACTACTTCAACCAGTGGAAGGAGGCATACTGAAGAATACAATCCAGGAATGGAGCCATTCTCTACCATTACCCCGTGGGACATCCTACACAGAATCATGGGGACTACAGGTTGATGTGAATGGCAGCATATCAGTGGGGCCTGAGCAGTGACTGCCTTGGAGATGTCCTGGGAGATGCACAGCTTGAATCCTGGTCCAGTAACACCAGCACTGGGCCCTCCCCTCGGTGGGGTCCGCTAGGGCTTGTGTGCTTTATGCACTTTGACATTCCTGAGTAGATTCCTATTCTACTCTGACAAGTCCTTTCTTTACCTTGCAAGTGAGCAGCTCACACAGTCAGGATTCTGTCCTGGGTTCTCTATGACAAGGACACTGAAATCTCTCTTTTACATCAAGGTCACAGCAAAATCTAGGCTTTAACTAGATTTCCCAATCAAGGAAATGCAAAAGGCCTGCTAGGTAGTTCTTCAAAGGGGTTCAACACCTCCGTGTTCTCACTGTAGAGAACTTGCCCAGTCAAAACCATCCCATACAAGCGACTCTGCTTACTGACCATCTAAATATTTATGTTGGAAGGGTTTGGTGGCACAAGCCTCTAAACTCTACACTTAGGGGTACGAAGCAGGGATATCACCAGGAATTCCAGGCCAGCCTGGGCTACATTGTAAGATTCTTTCTCAAAAACACTTTTTAAGCCGTCAAGTGTCTGCATTCCTCTAGCCTTCTGGGCAGCCAAGGCTGAGTCTTTACAGTATTTCCAACCCCGCTGCTGTGGTAACATTTCAGAGTGAACTGTCCCATTTCATGGGTGTGTTAGGTTTTGTGGAGTCCCTCAGAAGGAGTTTGGGAATGCCTTGGGGCTCAGTGGGCCTCTGCTGTGCCCCAGGAAGCCCCATGTGATCCATAAGAACAGAGTCTCTAGCTTGGGAAAGACAATTGCTCTTGACTTATTGATGTGTTTTCTCAGGCTTCAAATTCTAAATACTTTCTGTACTAGGACACTCACATTTCTGGTTTTCATGGTACCCACAAATTAGGTGATCCTAAATGACACAGCAGATCTGGTGGGGACCCTGAGGTTTTGTTTATCTGGCAGGATCCAAGGTGACCCTGAAGTTTCTGATCTTTATCATTTGCCGGGACACTGTAGGTTCAAGCTTATCAATGACTAAACGAAGTGATAGCCAAAGGGTAAGGCCTGGGAGCTAAGAAGGGTGTGACATAATTGGTGGATTGGGTGGGAGTCATGGGATCTGAACATCGGTCTGGAAATAGCCACTGTGTGTGTACTAATTACACAGGCCTCCCTCAGTACAACAGGATAAGAGGCTGCTGGATGGGCCCTGGAAGTGTTAGACCTGGTTTGCCAGAGATGGAAAGTTGAAGAACTCTGGGAAAACTCCTCCTGTCAGTGAAGGGAAAGGTGGTAGACAGCAGACAGGACTTTACACTGGAAGGAATCCTAGAGCAGGAGATGAGCAGCTGCAGGACAGATGAAGCAGGAATGACTTGGGACATGGCTCAGAAGGATGACAGTCCAGGCATGGGATGTAGGCCGTTGGTCATAAGGTAAAGCTTGTTAGGGCTCATGAGACAAAGACAACAAACTGGAAACCCCTCACTGAGGTGCCAGTTGAGGGTTTGGTGCCTGAGCATGCAGCGAAACCCAGTGGCAATCAGCTAGGGTTCCAACAGCCTCTGGTCAGGGCACCCCGCCTTGCTGTGTGATTTTCATCTGGAAAGTGGAGCTGGGGAAGAATCCTAAGAGGAGGAGATGGGTGATGAAGGCACATTTACAGAAGAAAGACAAATGAGGAAAGGAACCAGGAATTGTGGTGTACACCTTTAATTTCAGCACCTAAGGGGTAGAAGCAGGCAATCGCTGAAAGTTTGAGGCCAGCCTCTATCACATAGTGAATTCCAAGACAGCCAGGGCTACACAGTGAGACCCTGTCTAGAGAAAAACTGGTGATCAAACAAACAAATGAATGAATGAATAAATGAATAAATAAATAAGGAAATTTGAACCCAGAGCAGGTCAGATCCTAACAGAGTGTCTGCAGTTCCTGTGAGAAGTCTCAGACAGAGGTATGGCAGAGGGAGAGGAAATACATTCTGTCTCACAGAGAGGACAAAGGAACTGGGGACACAGTAAATGGAAGAGAGGAGACAGAGGTGACAGGATGGCTCTGAGAGCAAGCTCAAACCACTGGTGTCGAGAGGAGTGTGGCCACATACTCGGCTTCAGGAGAATGGACTACTGAGGGGAAGCCCCATCGACAGTCTGCTGTGGCACAGTCAGGGGACATGTAGCTTCTAGATTTTCATGAAGGAAAAGAAACCAAAGGTCAAACAAAGGAAGAACCGTGAGGCTGAATCCAGCCTTCCAAGATTGTATGCATATGAGAAATTTTAAAGTCAGTACATTGCAGGAGACGGTGGCTAAGTGGGAGGCACTTGTCTGAGAAGCGTGGAGACAGTTAGGATTCCCAGAGTGCACAGAAAAGCTGGGCAGGTGTGGTAGCTGCCTGTAGTCCCAGTGCCCAGGAAGCAAGGGCAGACCTAGAAGGAGGAGGCCAGCTGCAGTGTGAGACAGACCAGCCTCAGTAGACACACATGCTGAGTCATGAAATAGCCATGCTGGTTGGCTTTGTCAACTGTACACAAACTACAGAGCTAGGGAACATGTTCCTCTGTGCTCTCTGTTTCAGTGCTGCCTCGAGGCTCCTGCCTTGTCTTCCTTTGAAGTTGGGCTGTAACTTATAAGCCTGGTAACCCTTTCCCCACTACTAGTCTTAGTGTTGATTACAGCAACGGAGAAGCAAAGCAGCAAGACGCCCAGCATCTACAGACAGTCTCCTACTCCACACACTTGACAGTAGGAAGCTCCACACGCCTTAGCTAGGGCTACTATTGCTGTGAAGGAACACCATGACAAAGGAAGCTGGGGAGAAAAGGGTGTGTTTGACTTCCACTTCCACATCACAGACTTTCACTGAAGGCAGTCAGGGCCTGTCCTGATGCAGGACAGGACCTCAAACAGGGTGAGAACCTGGAGGCAGAAGCAGATGCAGAGGCCATGGAGGGATGTTGCTCATTGGCTTGCTCCTCATGGCTTGCTTAACGGGCTTTCTTATAGAACCTGGGATCACCAGCCTAGGGATGGCACCACCCACACTCCTCAATCACCACCATCAATTACTAGTTAAGAAAATGCTCTAAAGCCAGCTCTTACGGAGGCAAGTTCTCAATTGAGGCTCCATTCATTCAGATAACTAGCTTGTGTCAGATCCACATAAAATGAGCCAGCATAATATTCTCTGACAACATACACGTATTAAAACATTGTAAAATAGACCTGCTGTGGTAGCACGTGCTGGTAATCTCACAATTTGGAATTCTGAGGTTTTGCCTTTAACTCCTGACACAGTTTGCTCTGGGATATTTCTCTGGACTATATTCACCTCAAACACAAGTGTGTTGGCTGGTACTGTGTCAACTTGACTCAGGGTAAGGTCATTGGGTAAAGGGAACCTCAACTAAGAAACCTCCTCTGGAAGACCCTGCCGCAGCCAGGCCTATAAGGCACATTTTTTCCTTCTTTTTTTTTTATTGACTAATTTATTTATTCTCTTTATATTCTGATCACTGCCCCTTCTTCTGGTCCCCATCACACAGTCCCTTTTCCCAATGCTCCCTCCC
>JADRCD010217867.1:33119-43914 GCA_019843815.1 Montemys delectorum | reverse complement strand
CCCCCCCCCCAATGGATCAGAAGTAACTCTTACACTGTGAGGACTGGAGGGCTTTCCAGGAAGGCTGGAGCCTCTCAGGTTAGGAGGCCTCAGTAGGAAGAGGAGCACGGCGATTACCATCCAGGCCATCAGGATCACAGTGATGCTGATGCCACTGTCATTGGAGGGTCCTGGCACTAAGGACAAACAGAAAGAGCATCTGTAGCAAAACTGCATCCTGACTGCAACACTGCAAGATACACCTAAACACTGATTCCAATGTTTAAGTGCCAGCTTTAAAAATCACAGTAGAAAACCACTGATAATTTAAGTACAGCTGTCAACTAGTACATTTCAATGTCCCTCTTTCAAGCGACAAGACGCCCTTAACCGCAGAGTCCCTTGTCCAGCCCCATGTCCTGAGAGCTTAGAGTAGTTAGGGACACTTCTCACTGCAACACCCCATGGCCTACACACAGTCAACAGTTTTGCACTGATTTGCAAGGACCATGGACTCTTGAAACCACAAATGCATAGATGTGCTGAGCTAAAGAAGCCAGAATGGCTAATGGAGGGTTGGAGACATGACTCAGGATTAAGAACACCTGTTGCTCTCACAGAGAGCCGATCCCGGTTCAGTTCAACACCCACAACAATGGCTTATAACTAACCCTCTGTAAGTCTATTTCCAGGGGTCCAACACTCTCTTCTTATTGCCACAGGCATCACTGACATACATGCAGGCAAAGCATAAGTAAATAAATCTACAAGAATTTTAAAGAATACCCAAGAGTAGGCATGGTGGCACATGCCTTTAATCCCAGGATTCAGGACATAGAGGCAGGTGGATTTCTGAGTCTTAGGGCAGCCTCATCTACATGGAGAGTTTCAGGTCGGTGAAGGCTAAATAGTAAGTCTATGTCCAAGTAATAAAAACCAAAATAAACAAAAATAAAAAAAAATAAAAAAATAAATGCTCAATTTTCAAAAACTAAAATTATAGACCAGATTTAAAGAAAATCCAGCAGATTGCAAAAATGGCTTGTCAACATGACAGCTAGCTTTGTGGGTTTTCTACATCAGGGAAAGTAAAAGCTACACAGGATACTGAAACTAAACTGATACACTGTAACAGGTTCCATGAGCCCAGGGCTCCCTTCCAGCCAGATAGGATGCTGAAACTAAACTGATACACTGTAACAGGTTCCATGAGCCCAGGGCTCCCTTCCAGCCAGACAGGATGCTGAAACTAAACTGATACACTGTAACAGGTTCCATGGGCCTTCCAGGATGCTGAAACTAAACTGATACACTGTAACAGGTTCCATGGGCCCAAGGCTCACTCCCAACCAGATAGGATGCTCAAACTAACCTGATATACTGTAATAGGTTCCATGGACCCATGTCTCCCTTCCAGCCAGACAGGATGCTGAAACTAAGCTGATACACTGTAACAGGCTCCATGGACCCAGGCCTCACTCCCAACCAGATAGGATGCTGAAACTAAGCTGATACACTGTAACAGGTTCCATGGGCCCAGGGCTCACTCCCAAGCAGCCATACTGAGGCCAACCTGCTAGCAACTGAAACCCAGTCATTTTAAGTACTTAGCTGGTACAAGAGGAGGCAGATGGGAATGAGGTTTCAGTTCTAACCTCTGTCACTTTCTGAGCAACAGCTAACTCAATGGGGCAGGGGTCACCAAATCATATGCTTTACCGGCACTGTTTCTTTCTCCTGTACTTTAAGATGCTGAATGTTGAACCCAGGACCTTGCCAGTCTAGACAAGTGGTATACCACTGTGTCACACCCAACCCCTATAGTACACAGCTTGTTTCTTTTGTTACTCTAAATGTTGTGGGGATCTAATATTTTTATTACATTTACTCATTTATTTCTGTGGAGTAACACATGTAAAAAGGTCACAGGATAACTTTTAGGATCTGGTTCTTTCTTATCACTGTGTGAGTTCCAGGGATTGAACTCATAAGCCTGGGTGGGTAAGTGCCTTTATCAGCTAAGCCATCTGACTTGAACTTTCTTCTTACACAGGGTCTATCCATTACCCTCAAGTCTCCAGGGTAGCCTAGGCTGGCCTCACATTCCTGATTTTCCTTCCCCTAACTCCCAGACAAGTATGTGTTGTCATACCCCAAAACACCAGAAACACAAACATCTCTGCTGACCCACCCAGTGACTAAGCCTATTGACCAAGCTCTGAGGACGCCAGCCCAACCTTTGCTGGGGTGACTTGGACTTGCTTCTCTAATCTTCACTTTCTCCAACATTATCTTTCCTAGTTACCTCATTCCTTCTTCTCCAGCCAATGTTTCCCTTGCATGGCTACACATCAGGAAGACTTGTGACCTACACTACAGACTCTGAGGCCCTGTATCAGACCATCTGATTCAGGTGCAGCATAGGGCTGTGGACTAGTATTATTATTTTTTAAGCCTTCCAAATGAGTATGATATAACACCAATTCAATACTTGAATTGAAGTATTGGCAGGGAGTACTGGAAGGAGTCCTTCCACACCCCTCCTATTTTCCACCTTGCCCAGCATACAGTGAACCAGCCTCCTATTTACTCTCTACCTCCCTTTCTCCTCTAACAATCCCGTTGCTTCTGCTACTGTACTGCTGACTCTTCAAAATATCACAGCATTTTTCAGCTGAAGGAATGGCTTGCCTAAGCCATTAACTTTCTAAGAGCAGGGACCATCCCATGGCTATTTGATCTTGGTTTCTTTATCTGCAAAAATTAAACATCCCATCACCTTATAGGGGAGCAGTGGGAAAGGGATGGGCAGGACATGGAAAGCAGAATGACATACTACCCAGAATGGCATGCAGCAAACAGAGAAGGGCGAGAGAAGGCAGGCAGCAATATCCCTCCACTTCAAAGTCTAAATAGACACAATTTTCCTGACCTTCAAGGCTTGATATGTTCTCTCCCCTCGTCCCCTGCCTCTCTCAGTGCTGGTGATCTAACCCATCCATGGCTTTCAGCAATTGGGCAAGCCCTCTACCCCCATACCCATATTTACTTGTGAGATATAGAAGGGGAACATGCCATGGCACCCTCTGGGGAGATAAAAAGATAATTTGTGGGAGTCAGCTATGAGTTTTAAGGCTTATTTACTCTCCTGTTAAGCATACAGTTGGTCTTAAGACCAAGGTGCCACATAAGAGCAGCTGGCGGTGAGTCTGCTGTGTATGAGTCCCAAGGACCATGGGTGGATGTGAGATCTGCAGGAAATGAGGCTGAGCTGTGAAAAGTCTTAATTATCCTATTAAGAGAGAAATACCTGCAGGTCATGGAGAGACATGTAACAGTAATACTTAAAAAAAATTTAAAAGTGTGTGTGTAAGCACACATGCCACAGCACACATTGAGGTCGGAGGACAACTTGAGAGAGTTAGTTCTCTTCTCCCACAGGGTGTGGTGGGGTAGTCCTGGGAACCTGAACTCAGGTCATCAAAATTGCAGCTTTATCTGCTGGGCCATCCTACTGGTCCTTGCTTGTGTTGAGCTAGCATGTATCCAGGCTGGCCTCAAATGCGCAACTCTGTAGCTACGGCTGGCTTCAACTCTGTCTCTGATCCTAGAATGCTGAAGACAGCGGCCTGTGATGCTTACTCCTGGTTTGCTCAGCTTTAGAACATAATTATTCTAGGAAGTAAATTTGGTGCTTGAGACCCAGTAAGCCTCCAGAGGCCAGAGGGAAAACAGCAGGCAAAGAGGACACAACTGCAGCAGCAGCCGGAGCAGCAGCAGCCGGAGGTGGAAAGAATGCTGCTGAGGCATTAAACACGCAGATTAAAGCAGATTTGAGGAGGCGAAGCACAATGGGCAAGGCAGGACCATAAGGCTCACACCCAGCCTGAGCTAGATAGTGAGTCTAAAGCCAGCCTAGGCACACAGTGAGATCACTAGACACACAGTGAGACCAAAGAGACAGGCTAAATTGCATGAGGATTTGGGTTGATCTGCAGCACTATAAGAAAGAAACAGTCTTTTTAAAATATTCTACAAAGCCCTAAAAGGTTCTTCATGCTCAGACAAACCTGTGAACTGTCTTTAAAGAAGTTCTATGAAACACCTAGAAATGTTCTTCAGATGGCTGCCTTCTGTAAGGGGAAAACCATGTCCAATGGTGATTATAAAATGCAGGAGCTAGGGAGAGGTGCTTGGCAGGCTTCAGATACAGACTGGGAAAACTGCCACAGAAACAGGGAGGGGGCAGATCACTGCCTGGATGCTGGGAATCTACAAGATAGAAGGGTCTGCCTCCAAGTGTTCCTGCCTTCACCTAGCTTAGAACCAAGACTGATATAAGATGCCCCAGTAAAATAGTCTCTAGATACATAGTTGCTAGACACTGGACAACAGAAGATGGTACCACTGAGAAGGTCAAAGTGTCCACAAAATGCAGATAGAGTAAACCCCGCAGGACAAGGTTTCTCAGCTAAAGACACTGCCTCCAAGTCTGAAGATCTGAGTTTGGCTATCACCCCTCAAATATAACCAAATGTTTTTTTAATAGCAAATGTAGAGTGAGAGGAAACTGTGAGCAATCTGAGTCAGGAGCCAATGGGACGTGTTTATTGATGGCTACTGCAACTGGAGTGAAGTCAGAAGCCAGGTGTGATTTGGAGACCAGAGAGACTCAGTTGCAGAAGTAGCCAGTCACAGCCAGAGCTTAGGCCTCATGGTAATAACAAGGACCTTCTATTATGCCTCAAACAGAAAACCCTTGAAAAGTTTTAGGTGAAAAGAAGCCAAAAGCAAACTCTTACTTGTTCAAGCCAATTGTGTTATGAAAAAACAGAGCAACAGGGAGATAAACTGGAAGAGAGTTAAGAACATATAAGGATGGGCATGGTGACACTCACCACTTGGGAGGCTGAGGCAGGCAGATCTTTGTGAATATGAGGCCAGCCTGTTGTATACAGTGAGTTCTTGACCAGCCAAGGCTCATAGTTAAGGCTCTGTCTCAAACAAACAAACAAACAAACAAACAAAGAGAACCTATTACAATAGCCTAGATATGAGATGGTGAACAGAGGAGGAGGCAGAATGGGGTGCTATCAAGCACAGTTTTGGTTACATTCTGAAGGTGGATTTTGGTCACATCCTAAAGGTAGATAGAATGTTTAGACCTGAGAGCCAAGGGTCACTTTCAGAACAGAGTTACCACAAACTTACAGTAAAGACAAAAGAAGAAAAGCAGCCATAACAGAGCAACCAGGAGCTCAATTCTGAAGATGATGATTTTGAGACTGCCTATGAAACACCACGGTGGGCATGTCCAGAAGACAGTGACCAGCACACACATGAGTCATGAGACTTGAGAACATCATCAAGGGAGTGTAGGGAAGGAACAGCTCCAGGGAATGAGCTCATGAGACTGGGGGTGTGTGGGGGGGGCGCTAAAGAAAACAGAGTAGTTGAAGACAGTAATTGGAAAGTTAGAAGGGGGGGTGAGGGGAAGGAATGGCTAGAGAGTTTAGAAAACTGCAAGACTGCATAGTTACAGGTTCTGAGTTGATAAGCAAAGGCTTTGTCTACAAACAGGAAAAGATAGGAAATGATGTCAAGGGTTGTGCTGGGCAGGGAGCTCCAGCAATTAGTGCTTGTCATGCAAACATGAGGCCTTGAATTCAATCAAAACCCAAGTTGGGCTTGGGGCATACTTGGTAATCCCAGTGCTGGGGAAAGGGGGACGAATCCCTCCCTGGGGCTCACTAGCTGACCAAGCAGCGGAGCCTACTCAGTGAGCCCCAGAGCCCACTGAAAGAGAGACCCTGTTTAAAAAAAAAAAAAAAAAAAAAAAGGTGGAAGGCTTATGGAAAAGGACGTGTGAGGTGGACACTTGGCAACCATATTCATGTGTGTACACATGCACTGTGCACCAGCACAAAGGTGCTCCTGTACACATGAACACATATCACAAAGTAATAAATAAAGCTGTGTATACTAATGTACAGCTTAACGCTATCACCCAAAAGGGAGGAGCAGAGGGCAGATCTCTGTGAGTCAAAGGCCATCCCGGTTTATGTAATGGGCTGCATGTAGGCTAACCACGACTATAGAGACACTGTCTCAAGACAAATAAGTAATAAAACAAATAAATAAAGATGTCAAAAGTTAAGTTTCAAAAAAACCAAATAAATAATATAAAGTGGCAGAGTATCAAAGAGAAAAACCACTGGTGCCTTCAGCAACTGTGAAAGCAAATCAAAACTTAGAACTTAAAAACCCAAACTATATTCACTGACTGATGCCAAAGCTCAAATAGAGTCTACAGATAGGAACATAGATATTTCTCTACCACTTATGCTTTTGGCTTATGCTTACATTGTTTTATACCTCTCTAGAAGTTGGTTCTGTGAATGTCCGGAGTAAATGATTTTTCTGGAGACAAGATCTCATGTACACCTGGCTGGCCTCTAACTTACTGAGTAGCAGAGCCTGACTCTGCACTTCTAACCCTTTCAGCCGAGGCAAAGGTTTGTATCTATATATACAAACCAATGTATAGGTTTGTATATATAGATATGTATATGTATATAGTTTATTTGGTGCTGGAGGTCAAATCTGGGATTTTTTTTTAAAGACTTATTTATTTATTTTATGTATGTGAGTGCACTGTAGCTGTACAGATGGCTGTGAGCCTTCATGTGGTTGTTGGAAATTGAATTTTTAGAACCTCTGCTCCCTCCAGTCAGCCCCGCTTGCTCCTGCCCAAAGATTTGTTTATTATTATACATAAATACACTGTAGCTGACTTCAGAAGCACCAGAAGAGGGCATCAGATCTCATTACGGGTGGTTGTGAGCCACCAGGTGGTTGTTGGGATTTGAACTCAGGACCTTCGAAAGAGCAGTCAGTGCTCTTACCCACTGAACCATCTCGCCAGCCCCAAATCTGGGACTTTTATACATACTAAAATAGCAGGACTGAGAGGACCTGCCAAAACACATGCACATGCACACGCACACACGCGCGCGCGCGCACACACACACACACACACACACACACACAGCACATACACACAGAGAGAGAAAGAAAAGGAGAGAATGAGCGAGCGCACGCACACTTGTGTCTGATGCTAAATATAAACTGACCTATTAATAAATGTAATTTGGGGCTGGAAATGTAGGGCAGACATGGAGTACTTGCCCAGTATGAGCAAGACCCAAGGTTAGAAAACCAGCACTAGCTAGGCAGTGGTGGTGCACGCCTTTAATCCCAGCATTTGGGAGGCAGAGGCAGGTGGATTTCTGAGTTCGAGGCCAGCCTGGTCTACAGAGTGAGTTCCAGGACAGCCAAGGCTACACAGAGAAACCCTGTCTTGAAAAAAACAAAAACAAAAAACAGAAAACAAAAGAAATAGCAAATTAGGGGGGTGGTGAGATGGCTCAGTGGGTAAGAGCACTGACTGTTCTTCCGAAGGTCCTGAGTTCAAATAACAGCAACCACAACCACCCGTAATGAGATCTGATGTCTTCTTCTGGTGCTTCTGAAGTCAGCTACAGTGTACTTGTTTATAACAATAAATAAATCTTGGGCTGGAGAGATGGCTCAGTGGTTAAGAGCACCGACTGCTCTTCCAGAGGTCCTGAGTTCAATTCCCAGCACCCACATGGTGGCTCACAACCATCTGTAATGGGGTCTGATGCCCTCTCTGGTGTGTCTGAAGAGAGCAATGGTGTACTCATATACATAAAATAAATAAATAAATCTTCAATCAATCAATCAATCCATCAATCAATCTTTGGACCAGAGTGAGCAGGGACTAAGTGAGCGTAGTTGACCAGAGAGAGGAGAAGTCCTAAATTCAATTCCCAACAACTGCATGAAGGCTCACACCCATCTGTATAGCTAGTGTACTCATATACATAAAATAAATAAATATATCTTTAAAAAAAAGAAGTAGCAAATTAAAGGCAAACATCCATGAACAGGTTTTTCTGTCTAATGATAAAATAAAAATTCTTTTCTGAAGACAGAGATCTACAACAGAAAACTCTGTAAATTTCCTTTACAAATTCCCCTCCATGCATTCCCTCCCACCCTCTCCCACCTCTGGAAGCCTAGAACCCTTTTACGCCCTACTGGTCTCCCACTAATTTATGTTTTTAGCTGAAGAAGTTATAAAGGATGAGTTGTGTTGTTTTTTTAACATAAGAGTCTTGACACATAGCACAGGATAGCCTAGAGTTCATCATTCTCCTGCCTCAGCCTTCCTTCCACGTGGGATTTCAGGCATGTATTATAGTGATTCTTCCTTGAGGAGCCTGTAGCTGTACTTGAGGCAGACAAAACACTTTTGAGTCTATCAAGCAGCAAGTATACACTCGAGAGCCACTTAGCTTAAAATAAACTAATCAGGCATGATGATACACGCTTAACATCCTAGCACCCTGGGAGCTGGAGGTTGTACATCAGAGGTTCAAAGCTAGCCAGGGCTATGTGAAACAGTTTTGCCTGCATCATGACCCAGGCCCACCCTCCTGTCACCCACTGTTACTTACACTCCCGAAGGCATTCTGTGTCGGTGCAGTAGGATTGGGACTGCCGGAGCTGTAGTAACAGAAAGGAGAGTTAGCCTCGGAGCCACCAACATGGCGGGAGTAACTAGACTGGGGTTGGGGGTGGGGCGTGGGGTGGGTATGTGCAGGGGTCGATGGACAGAATGCAGCATTGGACCTAGCTCAGCATGCATGCAGCCTTGCATTTAGTTCCTAGCACAAAATAATAAACAAGCAAAGTTTAGACATATTTATCTTATTTTATATGAATATTTTGCCTGCATGTTTGTCTATGTAACACATACACTCCTGGTGCCCAACAGAGGTCAGAACTGGGCATTCGGTCTCCGAGATATGGCGTTATAGAGGTTGTAAACTACTATATGTGTACTAGTAATTGAGCCCAGGTCCGGTCCTCTGGAAGTGCAGCCAATGCTCTTAACCTGCTGAGCCATCTCTCTAGGCCCTTTTTTTGGTGTGTGTGTGAAGGGTTTTGTGAGGCCATGCTAGCCTCAAACTCACTCTATAGCAGATGACCATAAAACTCCAATCCTCCTTGTCTCTACCTCCCCAAGGCAAGAGCATATAACTTTTCAATTTGGTCTCATTATGAATAACACACTCTTACATATTCAGTAACCCACTCCTGCAACTGACTGCACAGAAACCTGCAGAACGACTGCTGAGCTGGCTAGGCACGGGCACCAGACAACGGCAAGCAGCACCTTAGGTTGGGTTAGGCAACAATCTTATGCTTCACGGCTTTGGGCAGGCAAGTTACCCGACACCTTCAAGCTTCAGTTCTCACCTATTAACAAGAGGACAGATAACTACCTACTTACAAGGGGACCATCAGGGATGAGCAAGGTGACACAAGGGAAAGGCAGTAACACCCAGTAACACCACAATCACTGTGTTCTACACGGAGTGCAATCTCATCCAAGCAGGGCTGCAATAACCAACAGGCTGTCGGGCTGGAGAGATGGCTCAGCAGTTAAGAGCACTGACTGCTCTTCCTCGGGTTCTGAGTTTACTTCCCAGCAACCACGTGGTGGCTCACAACCGTCTGTAACGGGATCTGCTGCCCTCTCCTGGTGTGTCTGAAGATAGCTACAGTGTACTCAAACAAATCTTTAAAATAAAAAATAAAAATAAAAAATAAAAAAGAATCCAAAAGGAATCATCTAAACAATCAAGATTATCCCAAGGAGAAACAAGTCTACAAGACTCTTAAGTCATAAAAAAGACTCAACCAACCTTTCCACATGTATGTTTTGTGCATGTCTATGTGTGTATAGTATATATTTATATACTATATATAAAAATACATACACATATGTACATGTGTATACATACATACAGATATATACAAACACATACTTTAAAATGTTTAAATATCTCTTCTTTAAAAAAATTTTTTTGTTTTGTTTTGTTCTGTTTTGTTTTTGTTTATTTTTTTTCAAGACAGGGTTTCCTCTGTGTAGCCCTGGCTGTCCTGGAACTCACTCTGTAGACCAGGCTGACCTCTGCCTCCCAAGTGCTGGGATTAAAGGCATGTACCTCTACTGTCCAGCCTACTAAGTTTTTAAAAATAAGGTGAAGGGAATGAAGACGACACTCAGTATCAGAAGACAGCTCCACACCTCTGTGCATACATACACACACGAACACACATACAGAGCTCAAACACAGACCTAAAAAACCTAAAATAAAGTTGGGGGTGGTGGCAGATAGAGGGCTTCTTTGTGTAGTCTGGGCTATCCTGAAACTCATTCTGTAGACCAGGCTGGCCTCAAACTCAAGAGATTTCCCAGCAGCTGCCTCCCAAGTGCCAAGATTTAAAAAGTGTACCCAATACTGTCTAGCAATTTAAAATAATTTTTATTTTATTTTCTTTTTCTCTTCCTTCCTTCCTCTCTTCCTTCCTTCCTTTTCTTTTTTCTTGAGACTGATTCTCAGTATGTAGCCCTGGCTGGCCATGTAGACCACGCTAGTATCAGACTCAGACCCACTTGCCTCCTAAATAATGAGAGTAAACGTATGCATGCAGCACCATGGCCCACCTTCAAAGACATCTTTAAAAAGAGAACTACTGGCCGGGCAGTGGTGGCACATGTCTTTAATCCCAGCACTTGGGAGGCAGAGGCAGGCAGATTTCTGAGTTTGAGGCAAGCCTGGTCTACTGAGTAAGTCCCAAGACAGCCAGGGCTATACAGAGAAACCCTATCTCAAAAAAACAAAGGGGGGGAGAGAGAGAGAGAGAGAGAGAGAGAGAG